>JADDOH010008402.1:0-79448 GCA_016648135.1 Agrypnia vestita
ACTATTTATTATTGGAACAAATAAAATACAATATCCCTTCCCGTAGACTTAAAAATAATGAAGCGGTGTATCTTAGCCATCATACACCTAATTATGGATTCCATGCTATTATGTGACGGTTTTGTCGTCTTATGAACTCAAGACAGAATCTGGACTTCTTCGGAGTAAGTCTGTCTAGATTCAAATAATAGCTTGTTGGTCTTGTAGTTAGGACTCTCGCCTAGTGATACAAAGGTCGCGGGTTCGGATCTCACTCCAGACCAGCAAGTTAGTCCTATTTTCATAGCACAAGCACTTAGCTTAGTTTGAAAATAGTAAGAACATAGATGTGACACGTATTTCGTGTACGCATCTCTATTTGAAAAAATAAATAGAATAAAAATTGCTATAACCTTTATTCTGATGTATTTCATGTTGTACATGTTATGCATTATATTTTATTGGACTATGTCCGTTAATTTCAATAAATAAATAAAATTATATGGCCAAAATATTGTGATTTCCGGGTGTTAATTGTGTTAAAGTTTTATTTTTCCTTTTGCATCCAGATCATTACATTGTCATTTTGTAGTTTATTCCACGTGTATTTTTCCATTTATAATTTAATCATATGGAAGTGCTTTAGGAAAGAAGTCTTGCCTGATTGAGGCCGCTATATTATTGAATGGAAAAAATATATTATGAAAATAAAGAATAACAGGAAAAAATAATAAAAAAGAAAAAGTACTAAAAAGAAGGCTTACACTATTAAAAATATATAAATCATTTTAAAAAAATAATGTTTTCTCAAAACGGGCTAAGGGGTATTACCGTACTAAAAATACGGATTTCGAAACCCTCAAATGGAGTACTGGAAGATCTCGCTCAACCTGAACCAGAACAGATAAAAAATAAAAACCTACCCAATATAATTTACGATTTAAAAAATAATGGAAGCGTGTCTTTTTATTTTGTCTTGTTCATCTATGAGTACTAATTATACGGCATCATTAAGGTTTTTAAAATCATTTTTTGTCTGAAAAAATGATGAATTGCGGGTAATCTTATTTAAGTGATTAATGTAGATTCTCTTCATGGACCATACGAGACCCAGGCTGTATGGTCTATTTAGTTTGCAGTGCATCATGTGAAGGAATACGTTTAAAGATATTTATGCCTTGTATGATATATTGGGTTAAAACATGCTAGAATAAAATATGTTCTAAGCACTAGTGATATAAGTCTTAGCGACCAGTTTAGTAAGAAAATGATATTTAAAATCACCACATAACACACAATGAGAAATGTAAATATCATAATGATATCCATATACGTATATATCGGTTTTCAATTCTTTTCTTTGCATTTTGAACAGTTGAAGTCGAACATAATGTCTGTAAAAGCAAAAGAAGAGCTATATATTGTAATGACTACCTTTTTTTCGTGCTCAATTATTCTCACTGCACGCTCCTGTAATATACATAAATCGTACGATCACAGTCTCAACTATATTTAAATTAATGGTTCGACTCATCACTAATTTGTATCAACCAATAAAGACAAAACTCAAAGTCGAGAAATAAAAAATAATAATTTCATCTTCTATCTTAGTTTGTTTTATTCACTCAACACGTGCACCAAATCCAGAACCGGACTTAGTAGATAGGGGCTTTCTAAATCATAAATATTAAATCAAAATTCTTTGTGTGTGTGTGTGTGTGTGTGTGTGTGTGTGTGCATCAAAGGCGAAACCAAGATCAAGGATCTTGGTTTCGCCTTTGATTCTAAAAATTTCAAGTCATATCAATCAATTAGATGCAACATTATTATTAGGCTTTGTAACAAATGTGTCAAAAAAAATTGAATGGGAAATGCATCGAGCAAATCTATTATTTCGTAATCCAACAAAAATTGAAATATAGAATGACAGTTTGGAGAACCCACAGAAAAATCAATAGATTTACAAGATTGAAGAGAATAAGGGCCGGTTGTTTCAAGTTGGATTAAAGTAAGCGATCTTTTAAAGCATAGATTTTTACGTTCTCCACCAATCAGACGATCCGTTTTCGTAAAAATTTATGCTTTAATAGACCGCTTACTTTGATCGAACTTGAAACAACCGGGCCTAAGTACGTTTTTTATATATGCACAGAACAGGAGAATATCCTATATTCTAACACTGCGTATGACTCTTTGAGAAATCACTACATTATTAAATTTAATAAGATTATTTTGTTTGCAATAAATTAAGAAATGTATCTATCTTTTAATGGTTTTTATTTATCTTGGATGGTTGCACGTTTAGACCTTGCTTAGTCCGTATCTGGCTAAACCTAACCTCTAATGAGGTGTCACATTTTCATAGAGTTATGAATTATGGGCGTTTAGAAGTCCAATAATATATAGTGAGGTCCCGAATACCCCCTAATTTCATATTTTTCTGTGTTTTTGACACCTCTTTAATGATATCCGTGTTATTTTTTAATGTCACACATGTACGAAGTTTTTGCATGTTGTGTGTTAATGGTTCCATAATTAACAACTACCTACAAAATAGATTTGTTTCAGTGTATATTATTAATACATAATTTATAATATATAGGTAGGTACTTACGCGAGAAATGTGGTAAAAAATGATTTCAGTTAAGTGCTGATAAATCGGCGATTACAAGTATAAATAGGTTGCATTAAAGTTTTCATAGAAAAATATGAGAAAATTACATAATAATATAAGCAAGCTACCGGCCACTGTCTGCCCAGCTTTATTGGTAAATATACCTGTTCTATAGGTAGATAGTAAATATGAAAAATAAATAAATAACAATTTTGGAAATATACATAGGTACATATAATTGACCTTTCACAAAAAATAGTGATTAATCTGCCATCTTTGTCATTTAAACAAAGAAATATAAACATAAACGGCATCAATGTAGGCGTAGATGATTCAAACATTTCAATATTTCTAATTAAAAAAAAAAAATTGAAATATATAAAATTAACAATACGAGTTTAATATTAAAAATCGTCTGGTTTCGAAAAAAATGTGGTTAGTTTTTACTAACCTGATAAAGAACTGAGATTTTTCCTAAATGTGCCTGTTTTTTGTTATTATTAATTGTTACTAGTCAAATATTTTTAATCTGGGATGTCATTTATCGACATTAAAATGTAGGTACTTATTTGCAAACCATTTTACTATTGAAATTCACAAGTAAATGAAAAATGTACGATTTATCTTCAAGACCCTTAATTATTCCCTGTATTGAATATTATTAATTAATTCCCATACAAATGCATAGATATAAACATTTGTATACTGAATACTTTTTAAAATACACGCTTCAAATTATTTTTTTACAGACGTACACACATGACATTATTTACATTGATTTATATAATCCATTTCATATTAATAGATTTTATATTTAAATTGATTTAAATTCCGATTCAAGCAAAGCCAAGCGCGCGTCTAAATACTCAGTTACCTTTTTGTCAACGGGATTTTAACAGAATGGCTAGGAAGTGACCTCTATTGAATAAATAATCGATTTCCATTATCCGGGAGATAATACCGATATTTACAGCAAACAGAAATCACCTACAAATCAGTTTAAAAATTCCTTTGTAATCTGTTAACAAAAAACTGCATTTGACTATGGATTACCAAGCCGCGGTTATAAAGTTATTTCACAAACGTGTTCCGACTCGATAAATAAGAATTTAAGCTCATTAAAAAGTATATTTTTATTGAAAAACTTCGTAAGCCAACAATAAATATATTCTAATCGCCCACCCAAAATATGTTACTAATAGTCTGACTCGACGAATGATTTATCGCGTTCAGAGAATACATTTTACCTGGATGTAAAAAGGTATGTCTAAGGTAATCCACAAATAACAGAAATTAATTTTTAATTTAAATCAGAAGAAGTTATGAACATGCAAAATTGTGAATATAGCAAATCAATAAATTTCTAGAATTCCTGTCAATAGCAAATTGTCACGTGGCGGTGGCTGCGAGAGGACAAATGAAAACACATAAATGCTTATTTATCTATTCTATGTACAAAGTCAATTAAAACGAACTAAACGTAACGCTATTCTTTAAATTTCACTATTTCGCATTATATCACTTGTAAATGAACACTTTTTTATCGCTGGGTAACACGTATTTAACTTTCACTAGAGCATTCCATCCAATTTCGTTCGTTTTAATTGCTCTGATTCATTTCGCCAATCAGGTACTTCGCTCAATTATTCACTTTATTTATCGCTTCGATTCCCTCACGACTTCGCACGGCAACGATCTGTCAAACACGACTACTTAACTCGCGCCGCGCTTCCGTTCCGTATTTATACCTAAATGCTGATATTTTCGTACTTTCTATATTATTCCAGTGTTAAGGAGAAAGTCCTCGTCGCTTCTCGGTTGTATCAGGCGTTTCTGGAAATTTATAGGCGTTTTCCAAATCGCCCTAGATTGTTATAGGCTGTTCTCGATTCTTCGGTAGTATTGTGACAAGTGACATATTGCCAGGGGTTCGGACAGTGTGTAAATTATTATTTTTAGCATCTCGTTACAATATTTATTAGGACACAAGCAGGAGACCTCGCCACGAGTCTAATTTTTAATGTAAATACGCACCTAATTGGTGTATTTTGAATTTATTTAATTATTTATTCTGTTGTTTTATATGCTCAATATTGTATTTTAGTGCCGATAACTGTAAATTTTGGATCATCGTCGTGTGTAAATTTTGGATCAGTATTGTCACGTAACAAGTGAACGCCCTGTTTTAAAGTATGTAGTTATATACCTACTTGTGGAAAAAGAGTATATTTGATCATTAATAATAATATATTTTTAAAAAGTATTTTTTTTGAACAATTCTAATTAACTGAAGGTGAAAACGCGAGTTTAAAATTCACTTCCAATATTTTTGTATAGTGTATTTTACTATTTTCCTTTTTTATTCTCTAATTTTAGACTAGCTTTAACCCATCAAAAATGACGGTACTTTTGCATGCTGGTTTCTAAAGAATAAATATTTACTTATTTTATACCTAACACCCATGAATTAGTAATAACGACTTTATCAAAATATTCGAACTTTTTTTTATATTTCCCCTGCCGGCAATGATACAGTTTTAATAATTTCCCTGGCGATTGTGCTGGGTGGAACATGAAAGGGTTGCGTCTTTGCTAAATCCTATACATACTGTATTTTTGACCTGTCCCGCAGGCTCGGACAGAGAGACGGACAGACAACGAAATTATTATGTTTGATGTTTAATATTGTGCGCCATTTGGAGTCATTGTCTCTCACCCCTTCTATTTTTTGGGGAAACAATCATCATTATAACAATCTTACTGTTTTAAGAATAATTGTTATGGAAATACGTATTTAATTTCGAATTATTATTTAGAGATTCTAGTAAAGTGTAACTTAATAGTTAAGTTGTTTAATAGTTAGTCGGTGACCTGCAGCTCATATATCTCATATCTATAATAATGCTGATTTTTTGTGTAATAATTTAAAACATAGGTACATTTACATTTTCTACATATATACAATATTTATTTTAATTTTTTTTTTTCAATACTTTTCCTTAGCGAACTTTCTAACAAACATAAAAAGCCAAAGACATTTGTGGACGCCTTTTTTCACATCTAACTCGTATTCTTCTTCAAGGCAGTGGTAAGATCCTCGCATGCATGCGAGAGACCGGGATTGGATTCAAGGCAAGCTAGTGAAACGTCACCAGGACTCAAGCCCGTGACCTTTCTATTACAGACAAAATACTCTGCTAACTATGCTTTGTCAGCTGTTTGACGTATTGACGTATAGACGTACCCTTTACATTAAATTTACCGTTAACACGCATGCATCTCCTTGGAAACAAATTCTCGAGATTCGTAGACATTTTTCGTTGTAGGGGCACACCCGAATTAAAGAATTATTTTGACTGAGAATATGCCAGTTGAACTAATTACAGTTGAATGGACCAAATTTTTAATTATTTTTTGTTCCCTATGAATTATATACCTTTATTTATTTATTAGTAAGTGTCTTTATTATTATTCATTTCCCTTTCAAATATGTTTAAATTGTATATTTTATTTATTTTTGGTTAATTTTTTCTTATTTATCTGGTATAGTGGTTTAATTATCTTAATTTTACTTTGTTATTAATTTTTTTTTTTAATTTCTAGTTATTACTGTTTGTTTTTGTACTAATTTTTGTTTATAGGTAGGTATGTATTGTTCGTTTCTCTTAAATATGTTTTATTTCTACTATTTATTTTTTAATTATTTACTTTAAAACGTGTTTTATATTAGGTATATATAAATCCTTGTAACCTTTTTTGTACTTTAAAAGCCCACTAGGGCGTTGATAAATAAATAAACATTTACTTTGACATAAATATAAATTATATCCATAACTATAATTTTGGTTGGCATCTTCTTAAATAATGTTGGAACAAACGATTTCCAGCATCCATTCAACAATTCTTTTGGTATGTACCTTATAAGCATTGCAAGACCTTGGAAATGTTAGCAGATGCTCTTTAAACGAATTAATACAGAATTTTGGGTCATTATGTTCTTAATCTACTGATTTATTGACCAGACATCAACCCACATATCCACGCGTTTAAAATTTGGCATAATGTGGAAATATTTCCATTGATAAAATATCTCGATATTTTAAAAAGGTCATATTTGAATTTTATTGTGTTGTGTAATATATTGTCTTATACACTTGTATTTATGATTTTTTTGCCATGAATAGAATATAAAACGGCGCGTGTACTCACTTATTTATCGCAGCTGAAAATCGTTGATAATATGTGTGTAAATCAGTTAACAAAAAAGAGACTACATATAAGGACGGCAATGTACGAGGCAGCTATGGTGTAATTATTGACGCGCAATTCCCGGATAAATTGGAGATTCGTGGTCCGAATCCCGGTAGCAACCAAAATATTTTGTCGTTGATTTGATTTTTCTGTCTGTCATTACTATTTGATTAATAAATTTGTTTATAAAATTATTGATGTCAATAGATTGAGGACAGATGTAAAATTAATTTAAATTGTATCAGTTGTACCTGTTACATGCGTATGTCACATACACCCTTTAATATAAGTGCTGAAACCTCTAAACAGAATTTTTCTTGGATTCCCAAAGTATTGACAGGGCAGAAGTAATCTTTCATTAACGAGTGATCTATGGAGTTATTTTCTTTCGTTAATAGATTTTTTGACAGCTATTCCATGTTTAGGTTAGATAGTTATTGAAGTAGTCAGTTAGTATATGCCAGTGTGTGTGTGAGAGTGTCTGTGACTGTGTGTGTGCGTGTATTTGTATGTTGGTAGCGATGTTCAAACCGTTGTTTTAACCGGTCAGATTAGATACAGTTATTTGAGTTTTGTAACTGATTGTATCGTTGATCGGTAACTTAGATACCACTATTTTCTAATACCTACCGATGGTTGACCTTCGAGTTGCGTAAAATTAGTTACCAATCCGATAAAATCAGATACAAATCTCAAATAACGGTATGTGTGTCACCGGTTAAATTACCGTCGCTATATGTTGGCATTCAAATAAGCTTTTACGTTTGTACTTTAGACTGTTAGATGAAAAGTCACCGAAAAGAATTCCTTGGTTCAACTCATTTGTAAATTTGTCGACTCGGAGCGCGGATACCGTTTCGTAATTCGTGCGTACGGTTTCGGAATAAATCTCCTAATTGCCACGGGCGGGCAACAATGAGCGGTGGGCGGACAGTCGGTGGCTAATTCACGATAATCCCGGGTTTAACGCGACCGTGCATAGCGCCGCGGTGGACCGCATCGAAACGTGAATGGCGAGCATCACTTAACAAGACGCTCATTTCTTTAATAAAGAGCCCGGATCGCGAGGCGGCCAGCCGCGAGGATAGTACAATGCTAATTTGACCAGTAGTTAAAATCATGCACACACTTTAATATGACCGTGTATATACTATGCACATGATGTCCAGCGAGAGGTACCATTCTAAGTATAGAGTTGATTAAGGGTTTTTCTAATAATAATAGTAATAATAATAATAATAATAATAATAATAATAATAATAATAATAATAATAATAATAATTGGATAACTTATAGAGCGCCGTTTTCGCGAATACTCACCTCAAGGGCGCTTTACACAGAAAAATTATTATCTTACAAAACAAATTACTGCTAGGAAAGAAAAAACTTATTTACTATTGAGCCCTTGCCCGGAATAACGTTGTATCCAACAATACTCTCATTCCGAGAAAAATTGAAAAAACGAAACCAGTTACAATTTATTACATTTTATATTTTAAATATAACAAACATATAATTCTTAACTAATCTCAATATAAAATAGGGGGAAAAGTCAATTAAATTTGAATCTATTGTAAAAAAACATGCTGAATCAGTGGAAAAACGTTGTATATGAAATTTTCACAAACAACGTTATTCCGCAAAATTGATTTTTTTATTCTGCTTTACTTGATAATTCCTTTTAAAAGCAGCATGTGCTCATCTAACATGAATTCACAAATGTCATCGAGGTCCTTGAGCTTAACAGTCTTATTGGCAGTAGATTGGAATACATTGAAGGTAGTTCCAGGCTCCCTAACTGCATGATTTTATTCCAAACGGTAGCCAATCTTGCCCTCCTTCCACAAATAGTTGGTAGAAAGCTATAGGAGGTCCATGATTATAATTCTTTGTGGAAGGTTTGAGCTGTGATTGTGATGAGATCATTAGTAGGTAGGTAAAGAGCTTTTACGGAACGATAAGTCTCTCGTACATACTATTACATATCTCCGTCTGTTTGCTGAATATGGCGTCGGACATTCAATTTCGAGATGATTACTTTTTTCATTGTAATTCAGTAACCTGAATACTGATTAAATATTTATCTTGATATTAAAATGGAGAAAACATCCCGGATTTGAACATTTTTGGCACAAACTCGACCGTGCGAAAAAGAATGAGGAATTAAATAAACTTTTTGTATCGGTGTTACATTAAGTTACGATATAAAGAGCACTGTAAAGCCAGCATTATTATCAAAAAGCATTTCAAATATCAATATGAATAAATCAATTGAGTAAAATCGGTTAACGTTCGACAAAATAATATTGTCACATATGAAATCACAATATCAATCAGAACTGCCAAATCGTATACAACGTTATTCCACAAACATGTTCTGTCGGGTCAATTGCAGGTTTGATAATATTTTTTCTGGATAAAAATTCCTTTCCTGCATCCTTCAACTTATTGGCTTTGATATCTTTCCAATTTAAAACATTAGATGTTCGTTTTCTCCCTTTATTCATGTGAATTAAACCACGCTCCACGATATTGACGCTCGGCGACGCCATTTTGAGAAACACTATACAACGTTATTCCACAAACCAATAACTTTAAAATGCAGCCAGAAGCCTAAATATTTTTTTCTTGACATATTATTTACCTTAATCGATGCATAATAACATACCTAACATAAATCCATCAATAACTCAAAATTGACATTTGTGTTGGATACAACGTTATTCCGGGCAAGGGCTCAAATACAAGAAATGGAATTAAAATTGAGTACTATAATAGTTGGGAGTGCCTGAAAGAATTAGGTGTTTTCGCGGAGTGCACAATAGGAGTGGAAAACATTAGCTAGCGTTGTTGTGGTCAGATTCTACAGGTTTTTATAGGATTGTCTTAATAAATGCGTCTTAAGTTGTTTTTTGAACTGTGGTAAGCTGGGTAAGCCTACTAGGGTAGTAATGAAAACTATCTGAAACCAAATTTATTAATCAATTACAAAAGACATACGGAAAAATCAAATCAACGAAAAAACATAATTTTAAAATTCCAAAATGCAATACAAAAAAAATCAACAAGGTTTCATGTAGTTAACAGAGGCATGAAATTTTTTAACAATCTTCCAATCGAAATGAGAAAGTTACAGGATACAGAACAATTGAAGAACAAATTGAGAGAACATCTCAGTGAACTGAACTAGACACCATTACCTTCAAAGTCAAAGACGTTCACTCCACTACTTCATCCTAGATATATAATATAATGTAAAATAGTTCAATGTAAATAATTATATATAGAAATTCAAAGTACCTCGTCCGAGCACAAGAGCAATGCTATTAAATGGAAGGTACTATGAATAACGCAATTGTGTAATAAATACTATTGTATTTTTTTATATTGTAATAAATATTGTAAAAAAAAAAAAATTAAATAGGTACAATCTTAAGATATACAGGGTTATTTGGAAAACATTAATAACCTCGCAGGACTATATTCCTGCCATGATTATGAGTCGAAAATGTTCAAGCCATTATGACCTAATCTATGGTTCAGGAGATATGCGATATCAAAGTTTTTTTTTCAATATTTCTGACTTATTTTTTGTAAAACGTTGGACTATCATTACAGTTACTTATATCAAGTATGAAAAATTCATTCCCTTTAATACCTACAAGTCAAATAAAAAATAAAAACCTTCGAATTCCAATTGGAAAACATTCCAATTGGAATTTTTCAGGGTTTTAATCATTTTATTTATTTTGTATTGAAACGAATGAATTTGTCGTAATTGTTAGTTACTGTAATGATAGTCCAACGTTTTACAAAAAATAAATTAGAAATATTTTAAAAAATGCAAACTTTGATGTCGCATATCTCCTTAACTATTGATATTAGGTCATAATAGCTTGAACATTTTCGACTCATAATCATGGCAGGAATATGGTCCTGCGAGGTTATTAATGTTTTACAAATAACCCTGTATAATATAGAATTTTGAAAAAAGCCCAGCTTTCCCATATTATTTTTTTTAATTTAAAAAAATATATTGATTGTATTTTCATACTGTGTATGAGTATCGATACTGGGCTCAGTAAATAAGTAGGTACTTAGCGTGATCAGAAGGGATTGTGACGTATGACTACCTTTTACTGTTCGGTGGTGCTTTCGCCTCAGTGCGTTTCAACGTACCGAATTATCTCGTCAGGAATACTTAATTGAAGGTCCATGAATTAATTCATATATTTTAAAAAGTAAGTAAAAAAAATGAATTCATCCTTTTATTCGCTTTCTTTGCATACATTCATAATCAATTTTTTTAAATCACTCATGCAGTATACAAAAACTAAACACGTTGTGCGTCAACACTCTTTGAATCCGTGGCGTAACTGTGTTGAACGTACTTTTT
The DNA here is from genome assembly GCA_016648135.1 of Agrypnia vestita. NCBI lineage: Eukaryota > Metazoa > Arthropoda > Insecta > Trichoptera > Phryganeidae > Agrypnia > Agrypnia vestita. Next base: position 11,241 of record JADDOH010008402.1, read on the forward strand.
GTCGAAACGTTTTGTCTTTTGTTTCCCATGTGGGGGAGCCAACGAAGGCCAACTAAGCCAACTAAGCTCAATTCTCAAAATAAAATTCACAAAGAAAACTTTTAATTTTTATGGCAAATTATTTTTAAAAAAAATGTTTTTTTTTTTGAAAATTTTTGTTTATTATTTGTATACTACGTAGGTATATAATACAAAAATTAATAAAATACATAATATTAATTAATATAAAAATAAAATAAATAAAAATTTCTATGAAAGATTTGTAAAAATGATATTTGCAGTTGCTTCTTTCATTCTCTCAATAATAATATTTTAAGTGTTTTCTGAATTGTTTATTTAGTTGAATAAGAAAAAATATTAAAAAGAATTAAAGAATCTAAAAAAAATATACCTTTACGTATAATTTTCAAATCTTCTGTGTGCAGTCTTCTGGGATATTCTGCCGTGTATATGTGACCTCTCGGGTCGACGTTTCGGATCCCATTGCAGGGTCCATCATCAGGGCTGATGTTGGACCGAAACTTTGGCTAGAGAAGTCACATATGCACGGCAGAATATCTCAGAAAACTACTTACGCAAAATTCTGAACGGTCTTGAAAACCTGGGAATATTTTCATTTTTTAAATATTTCAAAAATACGTTCACTTCTTCATTATCTAGACCAATTGTGCTCAAGGAGTAAGTCTCTCGTTATATCCAAGTCATTTGTTATATCCAAAAGTGGAATCTAAACAATGAACATTTTATTTAAATAAATACAGAATTCTCGAAATTATTGGCTACCCCTGCACGCTCGTCACCGAATATATTGCCCCAAAGTGACAACGATAGCATAACCGTTGTGTATAATTTAACCACCCTGTACCGAGGTAGCCAATCGCTGAGCATTTATCAGCAAGGATAATCCGACTCGAATTTCATCAACACCAAATTAAAGGCGACTGATTTATGGCACACCCTGTATTCTTAACTGAGTCGCTCGAGAAGCGCTTCTCAAACGGAGGTCGACCTGTTTTCTAAATGCGTATGAAATATTTTAATATCGTTTAATTTTTAGGAGAATATTTACCAAAATCTTGTATGCAGCAAAGAAATGTCTTTTTACTCCCTTTATTTTAACTCGTGGCGTCTGTCTGAAAAACTTTGGATCGACGATCAAAAAGATGTGGCGACGATCAAAAAGACGTGGCGACGATCAAAAAGATCTATCAAATTTTCGTTAAAAAAAAAATAATTACAGTACAATTTTGGATTTTTAGGAATTTTTAATGGTTTTTCATACAACTTACTCAGTTGTATGAAGAGACTGCGATGCATCTGGTAGACACTTAACGTGATTATAGTATAATTTTGGATTTTTGGAAATTTTTTATTACTCCCTTTCGTAGCGTCGCCCGACCGAAGCCCAACGCTTTTTTAGGTTAAGCGCCAAACCAATTTCTACTGGTAAATTAGAAAGGGAGTATAATAAAAACTTGGTTTTTATGGGTTACTTTTTTAAAGAAATATTTTATGTAATATGAAAATTGTTCACAGATTATATTTTCTTCATAGGCGTTTAGTTCAAGACTGAGCATCGTAGTGATGATAAGATTCTACATTCTATTTAATGCCATCCATACAAATTTTGCTCAGTTAAACTCTAGGATCCTAAGGAAAATATAGCTATCTCACTCTCCTAAATCTCCGATCTAAACCTCACCCTCCTCCTGAGGTTTGGAGGTTATTCTCCATTTGTGTATTAAGATGGCTCAGATTGTGCAATGATAATCCGTCCTCAAGTCGGCTAATATTTGTATATTTATTTATTCACCTTGGATTAGCTGATAGAAAGACGAAGTTATTCAAACGATGGTACGAGCGAAATGGAAGCAACGGTATTTATATGAGAAGCACTAACAATTTCGTAGCTGAATGTGGTGGTCGGAGTGAAACGATGTTGACAGGTTCGGGCGTGGTGGAAGAGTGACATCACGCCTAGTCGTTCTTACATATCCGCTATAGCCGCTAGATACTACTATATATGTACTCATCATATATAATTACTCATTAAGGCCTGCTCTCTCATCATCCCCTAGAACGGTGTGCTTTGGCGTAGTTATATTAGGTCCTTACATATGAAATTGGCGTTTAGTATGGGAGGAACATAAAGACGATTTTTTTTTATTATAATATATTTATTTAATCAAAGTATGTACCATTGCTATCTATGCACTTTTGCCATCTCATAGGTAGTTTATCGATCCCTTTACTAAAAAAACCATTCGGACGGGAATCAATAAAATCTTTGAAGGCGGTTTGGACTGCCCCATCGGAGTTGAATTTTTTCCTTTGCAAGAAGTTATCCAAATTTCGAAAAAAATAGTAATTTGTTGGGGCAAGGTCCGGAGAGTACGGTGGATGTCTTAGACATTCCAATTGAAGCTCCTCTAATTTGGTAGCCGTCTGTTGTGCAGTGTGTGGTCTAGCGTTATCATGAAGCAGCAGTGGCCTAGAGCGATTAACCAGCCTCGGTTGTTTAGCAGCTAGCTTTTCCATCATGGTTTGCAGTTGCTGACAATAGACATCTGCCGTAATAGTCTGGCCAGATTTAAGAAAGCTGTAGTGAACGACACCAGCACTAGTCCACCAAACGCTCACAAGTAACTTTTTTGGAGTCAATTTTCGCTTGGGGCATGGTTTGGCTGGTTCGGCAGGGTTCAGCCATTGCGATGAGCGCTTCCGATTATCGTACAGGATCCACTTTTCATCACAGGTAATGATTCGATTTAAAATCCCTTCATTATTGTGCCGGTTGAGTAATGCAACGCAGCAGTCAACGCGCGTTTGTTGATTTGCTTCACTCAATTCGTGAGGTACCCACCTTTCAAGCTTTTTCACCTTACCAATTTGCTTCAAGTGGATTAAAACAGTTTTATCACTAACACCGCAGCCTGCAGCTAACTCGGATGTGGTTTGCGATGGATCCGCTTCCACAATAGCCTTCAATTCTTCATTATCAACTTTGGTCTCCGGCCGTCTACGGGGCTTGTTCTGCAGGTCGAAATTTCCAGAACGAAAACGTTGGAACCAAAAACGCACTGTGTTTTCTTTTGCGGCACCGTCGCCATACACATCATTAATCCTTCGAGCCGTTTCTGCAGCACTGGTGCCACGGTGGAACTCGTACTCGTAAATAACGCGATATTTCAAGTTTTTCATTTTGTAAACTGAGTGACGCAAAGAAAAAAACAATTGAGGAAAAAACAAATGAATTATAATTTTCAAAACACAAATACATGAGTAAATAGCTGTATAAATTTGGATTTGGAATTCCTAACCAAAGAGAAGATATTTGAGATCAAATTTGCCAGTACGGTAAAACGCCAATTTCATATGTAAGGACCTAATATTTAAGAAGCTTATTCCTCCTGCAATTTTTAAGATCAACCCGCAATATGATTTTCATTACGCCATAAATTTTTTTAATTATTCCGTCAACTATCAAAAAATAAGACGTCACATTATTTGTTCCATATTTTTAAATTTAAGAAAATACAGCATTTAAATCTAGCAAACCCTGTCGGAGAAAATCTTTTTTACAAAATAATTTGTGGTTTTTTCTTTCTTTAAAATTTTTCAGTAAAGGGAATGTGAATTTAATACACTGCCATGGGTTTGTGGTGCCAGCGGAAGGAGTCGAAGTGAAACACTAAGAACAATTGAAAATTATATTTTTTCACAAGTCACTGGATACAAATTAATCTGTAATAATTTAATTCGCACTGATTGTTACTCGGTGGAATATTTCTCGAGAATTTTTTACTTGTCACCTCATTCGCGTAGTGTGGGGCGTCGCCACTGTCGTTTTCATTGGTCTATTCTCGTTTGTCAAAACAAACTTATTAGTCACTAAGTGTACAGAATCCTGGATTTTCAGAAGCTTCTCGAATAAAGTCGTGCTTTCTAGAATTGCGTTCTAGAATATTCTAGGAATATAGGAATTCCAAACATCTGGGGAATATAATACAAGATTTTATTTTATAAATGCGAATAATAAAAATAATTTGATAGTCGACTATTATAATATCATATCAGATTCAGAGTCTGTGATTTCGTCAACATAAGGCCCCATTCTCAATTTCCGCTCGAAAGAGCTTTAATTCGTTTTAAATAATAACTTTAAAATTATCCAAAATCTTCTTTATACGTTCGTATGTCATCCGTCGCGCATTGTCCTCTATTATCTGCCTACCCTCATTGTCATGTTAATCGTGTTGATCGTAAACTTCCATCACGGTGACGTCACAAAACTTTCGGCCGGATAAAGACCTACAGATGTCGTTTGATATCCATTGTGTATCGGATTCAATTAGTGTCAGCCGGAATAACCGGGGAATGACTAACTTATTGCCGCTTGTGTATGGAAGATCACGGCTTAGGTCGGATTTATGGGGCCAGCCTTGCTTACCTGGTCCTGACCTAACTTGGACCGGACTACCGACTTCTTTTCTTAAGTTTAGCCAGTTTATTTGCATGTCGTGAAGTGTGACTTTAAAATTGGGCAGCTCTGTAGCGATTTTCAAATATTTTATATTTTTTGCTTATATATATTTTCTGACATATCTGCCGACTGTAATTCCATGTAACGAATCGTTTCGTTATATAAACTGCCTGTGTTGTGATGTTTTTTTACTTTATTTTTTATGTTTTTTTATTTTATTTTTCTTCTTTTATTTTTCTGTTTAACCTTTAGTTATCCTGATTGTCCTGAAGTAAATTCATGAATATATAATAATGTGCTATCATGCAAAATTTAATTTTTCTGTGTCTGTCTGAAAATACAAATAATATACACAAATAAAAATAAATAAATAATTCTATATTTATGTTTTTTGGGAACACGCCTGAAGCTTTTAAAGTACACATTATAATTAAATAATGTATTCACTTGAAAAATAAAGTAAAAAGAAAGATAATGTTGGTTAACAGAATATAAAAAATATATAGTACATAGAAAAATACAATACACAAAAGTCCACAAAAATTTTGGAATTATCAAGTTTTTTAGTACAAGCAAGACCAGACAGTACATCCCAATAATCATTGTATTGCCGAAGATTATGAAACTACATGTAAGAAAAAGAATAATGTATTTTATTATAGATTTTATGTATCCATCCCTTTAAAATCATTTTCTATAAAATTTTAGGCTATTTTTCCAATAAAATGTAGAATTCAGTACATTATAAATTAGTGATCCTCGATGACTGCATTAATTTATTTTTTTTGATATTGCTGCATTTTTGTATACCTCACATATATAGACATTAAATCCTATTGTTATCCTTATATAGTAGACTGACAAAGAAGGCATTGCATTGTAAATAAAAAAAATGTTTTAAATATGTATTTTTGACAAAATAGTTGAAATATGGATAGATTCGTTTCATAAGTTAACAGATCTATAAATTATATATTTTTCAACGATCAGATACCCAATATAAGAAACATTAATCATCATTTAAGAGCATATAACAAAAGCAACGCTTCGCAAAGCTTCGAAATGAGATAAATAGAAAAAGCAAAATAAATCAAAATTTTCAAAATTTTAGGTAGCTTCTTCACACGTGCTCTAGGAAAAAACGTATAATCAAGATGTACCTATTGTATTTACTATTTACACCACATCTGTCTGCCCACTTCACTTTGAAGTTTATTTTCTATAGCTTATTGTTAAGTAATACTTTCTAATTCATTGACTACAGGATAAAAAGTATTTTGATATAGACAACAGATTCGAGAAGTTTGACGTTTTTGCCACCAACTTTATAATATTCAAAAAATGTGTATTGAAAGATTACTAGTTTTCGTCAGATTGGTCTTAAATAAGTGGAACGTATTTTAGTTGTTGATGGGGCTAGATAACTAACTGTTATATTAATTTTTATTACATTATGCTTTTCTTAGCTTGTGTTTTTGCTTTCTACTTTATATACCAATATATTTTTTTGTATTTTTTATTTTATTATGGTTTCTGTAAGCTTCTGCTTTTGTTTTGTACTTTCTTTCTAGTTTATATTATATTTATCTTTTTGTATTGTGCTACATCTATGTATTTGCTTTCTACTTTATATATACATCTTATTTTCTTGTTTGTATTTCATTGTGTTTGAAGTACTCATTCATTTTATGTACACTTGTTTAATGTACACTTTACCTTATTTTTTTGTAAAAGCCCTGAAGGGCGTTAATAAATAGATAAATAATAAATTAGTGAAAATATTAGGAATTCGTAAATACAATTTTTTTGAGAGGTTATTAATATTAAATACTACATTATTGGATCTAATGCCATTGTTTAGCGGCGTTATATCAATCGTATATTGACCAATATTAATAATGATATTTAAACTTTTCAGTAAATAATTGGACACCATCTTACCTGGAGCACTATTCTAATGAAATACGTCATGCCTATCGCTCTGATTCGCTTTAAAAATATTCCTCACGCAGGTAGGTACTCCATACTTTGTTCGCTGGCTGACTATATTCATACGGATTACCCACTCACTATATCTATATATTCTGGCTATTAAATTATATTACCTGTACGCATTGCAATATGTATGAAATTTTTTCTATTGAAATCTCTGGTATAATTTTGTGTATTCTATTGGTGTCTAGCAGTTAACATTTTTTTCTAAAATATCTAGAGTGTTGAGTAATCATCGATTATGTGCAGTTCCTTTTGTTTCCAGCATTTCGTGACAGTTTAAGGAAGTGGAAGATCAGAAATATTATTCAAGAATTGAGATAACACTCATAGGTTTTCACAGCCATCAGATCGTAATTGAATACATTTGGATTATTCTGCGCAGGTCAGACAGTCTCGTAACCGATTTTCGTCAAGGTATACTACTGCATTTTTATGTATTATTTTGCAGATTATTTTTCAAATTCACGATTATCTTCACACAAGGGTTCAGTAGTATTCATCTCCTTACAGACTGGTATTTTTACAAATAGTACGAGTTGAGATAGTCGGGTGGAAAGAACTCAATTTTTTCATGTATATTCTTAGAATCGGAAGATTTTATTTACTGACTTGTGCTATTAGTATGAAATAAACTATTTTGAATGGGAGCTGCCTATTGTTGGGGCACCATTAAGGCGGCCGAATACAGGCAATAACTGGTGCGGTACACCCATTCATTTGGCAACTCTTGGGTTCGACTATACAAGCTGCTGGACATCATTCATATCTTAGTGCCTCTTTAATAACATGAAAGTCATGTCGCTTCTGTGAAAAATTTGCTTCTGGAGTTTATGGACAGTTATTATTTAAAGTGACATTTGAAGAAATCAATAATCAATTTGGATATTGAATACCTTGCATTTGTTATATACCCGTCTGACTGGGCACTACTCTTCATACAATAAATAATGAATAAGTACTTTTAACTACCATTGATTGATAAATACAGGTAATATTATATTTTTTGACTTTGACGACTATGAAAATGTATTTATGTGTTCATTAGATTAAGAAATGTTTTAAAAATTAATAATTTTAAAATGGCATATTATGCAACTCCTTATTGCAATGTTGTATTATTAGATGGGGAGGGTCATACTCGATTACGATGAATCCGACACGAATAATCCAAAGACTAATTATAAAAATAATATTTAAGAAACCCTAAAAATTCAGAACAAAAACTTTATTTAACATTTTAAAAGTTAATACAGTTGACATAATTTGTAAGAAATATTCGATATTATAAATATTTAAACAAAAGAAAACTAATAATTTATAAACGTGTCACTCGAGCAGATATGAAAATAATATAAAAATTCCTAAATTTCGTAGCACATATTTTCAAAACGGTTTTCTATATAGAGGTATACTCAACGTTAATAATTTACCCGCAGAATTAAAAACTAATGATAATTACAATAAATTCAAGTATAATTTAAAGTCCCACTTCAAGAATGTGCAGTAAATATTGCCACATCTTTAAAATACCTACCTATAATTTTAATCTTTCATATTCCTATAATTCTCATTGTCTGTTAACATAGATTGTACTACCAATATTTTACAATATTTACCGACTTAAAAAATTTTACAGGAATTCTTTTGTAAATCAAAATTTTTGTTTTATTGATGTAAATTTTACCTTTGTAAGTGATTATCCCTCACCACACATAAGAACATTGATTCTTTTTGGTTGATATATAACATATATAATAATTTGATTATTAATATCTATGAGTTATCATTGTTGTTAAAAAACCGTATGTATTTATCTATTAAAAAAATGATACTAATTATTATAAATGTTGGTTGGATATATATTTAGATGCTCAACGACACATTAGTACATATTTACGGACTTTTTCTTTTTAAACAAACGAGAGTTTCTCTTTTTACACATATTAATAGAACTATCGACTGTCCTCAACTATTAGTGCTTATTCAGAGTGCACAGGCGGGAGCGGGTGCGTGTGCGGCCACGCGGGCTCTGGCGTCGCCATGTTCACAGTGCCGAAGCAGCTGAGAGTCTAATACATATGCTTCTCAAACTTCGCGGTACTTACGTACAAAGATGGATGAACACATGGTTTTATTAATGGAAAATTCATTTTTCAAATGCGAAGTAAATTATGTGAAGTTGGCTAAATGTTTGAAAATGAAAATGTTTGAATTTAATATTTTTATTCTCTAACTTTAATGTGTAATTATATAAAATGTGAAAGACTACAAATAAAGTTTTTGTTAATTGTAAATAATCTTTTATTTTGATAAAACTTCTAATTTTACCTAAATAGGATGACTAATTTTAGAGATATGTATAATTATTTGTATAATAGAACGTATCTTCTTGCGTGTTCCATCTCGCTGTAACTAGTTTCAATTCCGCACTTCTTCCAATTAGGCTTCCTAGACTAGCGAAAAAACATGGGCAACTTGAAGTTTTTGCCATCAGCTTTATAATATTTAAACATATTTTAAAAGGTGTATTGAAAGATTACTAGTATTCGTCACATAAGACTTAAATAAGTGGATTGTATTTCAGTTGTTGATGGGGTGAGATAACAGTTTGTTATCTCACCCATCAACAACTAAACTTGTTTTTGGCATATTTTATTGTATTATTTTTTCTTTAAGCTTTTGTTTTTGCTATTTACTTGCTTTTTACTTTATATTATATTTATCTTTCAGTGTTAGGCTACTGCTATGTTTTTGCTTTCCACATTATATTATTATATTTTCTGGTTTGTATTTCATGGGCAATCACTATGTATTGATGAAAGTATTCATGCATTTAATGTGTTTTACCTTATAGTGTGTAAAAGCTCTGAAGGGCGTTAATTAATAAATAAATAATAATGATATAAATATTGGTTTGACGTGTACCGGATATTTAAAAGTTATGTGATTTTTAACATTTCTAACTACATTTGTTAAAAAGCATTTGATTACGAGTAGCATTGAATTTTATGTAAGTAGTTACCAGGTAGGCGCGTGCAGTCGGTACGTACATTGGAGCACAAGTTGTATGCAAGCAAATATTTTCAATAAATTACAAGTAGTTATATATGTATGTACTTATTGTTTTAGCGGAGACGCGTCAAAAGAGCATTTATTTTTCTTTTTTAACATTATTATTATTTTTGATATGATAGCGTTAGCGGACATTGTTTCATAGAGAATCATACAAATTTTTGCGCTTTTTATACGTCATTATTATGTTATACTTCATCGTTATAAGCGACTAGGTAGGTGGTAGCGTTAGGGATGGACATTTTTACATAGAGAATTATGTATTTTTGCTTATTATACCTTAACATTATTAGCGCCAACTGATATCGTTAGTTACGGACATTGTAACATAGAGTCCATTTTTTTCCTTTTTATTCCTCAATTTTATTTTATACCTTATCATTATTTATGCCGTCTAGTAGCGTTCGTGTTATTAGAGAATTATGTACCTTGACTGAAATCTGAAAATTATAATTATATTTAATTGTACCTAATGGAAATATTTCTAAATACGTAGGTACTTAATTTCCCTTTTTTTGCAAAACATATATTCGCATACAACCTATGTTTACTTACCTATACTGACTGCACACCGCTGACTAGATATGCATAAGTATATATTTTTTCTTTCAAAAAAACTTATGAATTATACATTAATTTAGTAATTCAACATTCGAGTGTACGCAGGCGGCGACCATTAATTTTCCTTTATTGCACTTTTTTCGGTTTTTAGAGCGTTTGATAATAGATGACATTATTTACAGCGACTGATTTTATTGTCTGCGTGCGTTTCCAGCGCGCTTTGTGTCGCCATAGAGCGGCTGCCTTTGTACCGGCGATCTTATTATAGTCGCTGTTATTATTTAATGGAACAGGGAATCGGTGGAACTGTTAATAATTATTATTTGATATGCCTGTTACGAGTCTGCGAATAACTTGGTCCGTTGTCGCCGCGCCCTTTTGACAGCGCTTTGTGCAGTGCGGTGTGGTGGATGCGACTGTAGTCCGGCTCTGGATACGTAGAAAGCTTAATAATTACAGAGCTTTAACGATCTGCAATAGAAAGTTCCGGATTCGAATTCGGTCGGTATCAGTGTGTTTTTCAATACCTATATTTTTTGCGTGGCGTACAGTAATATCCAAAAAATATATATTCTTACTCATCGGGGTGCAATAATTTAATATATACACACGAAGAGTTCGCAGTTTTTGTATTTCATTTGACATAACGTCGAAACGTTCGTTTTTCATGAAACAAAAATGAGTATGACAGATTATTAATATTGTATCAATTGCAGTTTACAAAATGTCATTTTCAAAGTTGATATACTTGCCGAGGGAAAAAATAAAATTGATTAAAGAAAATATGTGCATCGATGCGATGTTTCCTTTCAATTAATTTAATTCAATTAATTTAATGCTTATATAATATTTCTACACATTACATTATATCTAATCTAAATGTATTTAAACTTGATCGGTACACTTCGTTTCTTTAAAAAAATATAATATTAATTTTCTTAAGCTGGCACAGGAAAAATAACGCATTACTCCATGCGTTTTAAGAGCAATCATAATAGATTATGGATATAGCTCTTTCCCTTCCAAAATCACATGTACAAATGATTATTGAAAGCAAAAACAGCAATATACTATAAAAATACTATAAAAAAGCAACTTGTCTTGTGCAATAAGTGACCATCTTATTACGTGACAAAATGGTCGCTTCAAACTAAAGTGACAGTTGATGTCGATTTTAGACTGAAACATCATAGCAAAGACAGCAATATCCAATTATGTAAATAATAAACGCAGAAAAGTCAAATATTTGGTAGCAGACATAGCAATATCCGTACACAAAAGTTATTTTTTTATTTGTGCATGTTCATAAATGGAAAAATTAGGTGGCAATTGTTTTTAAGAACTTATTTCGAATAAGATCTAGGTTTCATAGATTCCTTAGTAATTTTCTAGAGTAGGTAGTGTAAGGTTTTTAGTACTAATCTCAGAAACAACTCAGTGAGATATTGCCGACTGCTTTTTTATATCTTTCAAATAATAGATGTATAAACGAATATACATATTTTATATAAAGATTCTATAGCAAAAATGTTTAATATATTTTGAAGATGGTTTATATATAATTATATCAAGAATTATTTCAATCTTATTCAAGTTTCTTTTCACTACGCGACAAATGAGAAAATGATGCTAAAATCAATGATCTTGTCATAAATAAACATGTGCCATCGCATATAAAATATTCAAAAACACATTGAATTTTTTAATTGCTAACATATTTGCATAATCTTTGTTAAGTAAGTAGGTATATCTAATTTAATTAAATGGTATTGTTCATTGAATTTAGTATAGTTTTTCATTATATATGTATGTTTATGTATATAGATGTCTATATTTGTGTATATATACATATTTAAATACACTGTGTTATCTACAACTAGTTACACCATGTTGTAAAAAGTACATTACCTTAGTAAATAAATGTACTCGTATTGTGCTGAAACCAGTGTTATCTCAAATACAATAAATTTCTATGTTGTTATTTTCAAATACTTACTATTTTTTTATATTTTCTTTTGTTCCCATGAAATCTTAAAAACATAAAACATCATTCTCACAATAATAATTATGATACCTATATATGTTGTTACTCAAAAAGCTACTGCGGTCCTTCAAAAAAAATCTAACAATATACCACATTAGTGTTATTGAAAACCCTTAATAAATTCCAAATTTAAATTTGAATCATCCCTAAATGGCTGCCGTATGACAATGGCGTCCGTGGGGTTAATAGCGCTTTTAATGTTATTTATTTATTTTTACAATATTCCTGTGTACTCTGTCGGCTATGATTTAGTATTCAGAACACGCTGAAGGGTCGTTTAATTGCCAATAAATAAAAATTAAATTCTATACCTAATTTCCCCCAATATAACAATCACCTAAAGGTACCGAGATCAAGGAGCTACCAGCGTTTCAAAAACTTTGAATCGGGTTTGAGAAGTTTTTTTAGTAACTTTTTTACGAAAGCGTAAAATATAAACTAATAGTATTTCAAGCTGATATTAAATATTAATAAACCAAATATTATATGAGGAAGGTCAATCCTCAAATTTAAAGGTTGGGGATGATTTTAGTAGAACATCTTTATAATATAATTTATAAATTAAAAAAAACCTACACAATCGATTTTCCAAACGATCTAGAAAATTTTACAAATATTTGAAACGCACGAAAACATACCAGAAATTTCCAAAAATCCAACGCCTATATAATATATAAATAAGACAAGAGACGTCGTGCAGTTTAGTTTATTGTGACAGTTCTGTGATTCCATAGAAATGAATGCCACAGAAAGCGGGCGACTAGTGCGAATTATAATCGGTCTCCGAAATAGATTACAAGACTACCTACTGGGCGTTTGATAGCTTTGGATAGTGAACTGAATTCTTGGATATTGAATAATATGCCAGAATATTCTTACTGTTGTGTTACGTTATGAACAGATTACAATAATATTCGGCGACAAGGTATTATAGAAACGGTTCCATCTTAGCTCTCCAAGTCCATGCTTTTCACTGGTCCGCGTACGATGCTGCGCGACCTCTTATCACCTCTCTTACATACCTCACGTCCCTTTAAATCATTCAGACAGATGTCACATCCAAGTACATTACAATAATAATGAAAAAAAAATTTTTTTTTTCCTCTTTTTTTTTCACACGAAGCAAACACATTATGGTGAGATATAATATCTTTAAATAAAATAACTCTTTGTTTAACACCACTTTAATGAGTTAAAACCAACTTCTGTCTCCTTCTTACCTTAATGCTTTCTTGATTGTTTGTAATTCTCTTTTTGTTTGGTTAATACTGGACCCTGATGAAGGCCCAGCTGTGAGGCGAAACTAGTTGGTTTAAACTCAATAAAGTGTAGTTAAATAAAGATTTATTTAAAGAAAAAAAATTTTCATTAACAATTTTAGACTGCCTTTTCAATAACAAATCTAAGTATCTTATCATATCATTACATCAGTCACTTAATTTCGATCACAGTTTTCAACCCTCCTTCAAACACGAATCGTCAATCATCTACATATGCTTCATTTTCGCCGCTTAACCCTCCAGTTAGCTGCGCATTACTTCCACCCCACGGGCAGACTACACTACCCCTGCGACGTGCGCACATCCCGGGAAGATCGACAACACCCTCCGCATTATCCGGGCCGAGTCAAATGTACCGGGTACGAGCAAATTCGATTTTAAATAGCCTTTATACACTGCGCGCATTATCCGGCTCGGGGATGACAGCTATTTAATACGGGGTGCTCGAATGGCAGCCGCTTCTTTGTGTGGAAAAAAGAAGAGAAATGGTGTTTCGTAAATCATTGTCGAACAAGCGAACAGCCTGCCATTTTGTTTTGGATGCTTCGCGCACCTTTGACGATTTGGCGGGGAAATATTTGTGGCGGCAGAAAATTTTAACCGCCATATGTTTAATATATATGGCGGTTAAATATAGCCGTATAGAAAATTTGCATTGTTTTATCAAATAAAATGAAAATTAACACAATTTATTAAAATTAGCACCGTCATCCAATCGAGCTGAAAATTCGCAGATGTCTCTAGCATAGTCCCTTCAAATAATTTGTAACATTATTTTAAAATTTACATAATTAAAAATATATATAATATTTTATTACAACGATACGTAGAAAATATTTATAAATATTTTTTTTTTTGTATGTATATACCTCACCAAAAAGAATTACGATTCTTTTGTGTGGCGAGGGATAAACACTTACAATAATATAGGTAGGTAATCTAATTTATTGAACAATGTGAAAGGTTATATATTATTTATCTAATATATCAAAAATCTTAATTAATAATATAATACAATAATACAATACAGTCAAGTAAATAAAAATATAGAATAAATGGTCAAGAAGAGACCAAAGTCAATCACAAAAGACAATTCTACAATAAATAAGACATATATAGAACTTTGAAAATTTTGATTTGTGGATGTTCTTATCATGGAATTGGTGAACGTTTCATTTTGAGGAGTGATCATTTAAGCCAGCTCATACAAGTCGTAAACCCTGGGCCATCCTATAAAAAGACTTCCGTACATGTTCCTCATATAAATAGTTTCGTCTCTGTGATATAATTTATCGTAATTAATTAATCATCCCTCTAGAGACAAAATGCAGTAACTGTGTTCTCAGAATACACCAACATATAAAAATATTTCTTTGCACATCAACTAGATATCGATGACAATGCATTGTGCAATATGTGGGATCACACATACACAAACGCACACAAAAAATTCAAATGCATCTCATATGTTCGGGCTTTCTACTATTCTAAAATTATTGAAATCGTGGACGCTTTAGAATTTATTTCTTTATTTAACATTGCTACAAAACAAAACCATACAAGGTCGGAAAATCAACGTCAATGTGGCAAAATTGGATAACGCGTCATTCCCGAATAGAATGGAGATCCATTGGTTCGAATTCCAGTAGCGGCTAAAATATTTTTTCGTTGATTTTAGATATCTGTTTGTCTTTTCTAATTAATTAATAAATTCGTTTACAGTTAAAAAATTGTTTAATATTGCTTGATTACAATAATCGTATAATAATAAGATAGTAAGCTACTTATTCTACCAATCATCTCCAGGTCGAAATGTATACTCAAAAATCTAAGGAAAATATTTAAAAAATGGCATTAATTTAAGACGAAATAAATAACAATTAATGATATAATTTTTGAAGCCCCTCGTTGCGCACCCCTGGAGGTCGTTCAAGGGTTTGCCTATTAAAACGGGTACCGATTATTTATCCGCAACAAAAGCGTTTAAACGAAATATGTACGTTAAATAATTGACTTAGGGGTCCTTAGACGCGCGCTGCGGAGTCATTTACCCAGTCTCCCTATCCTCTGGAACTTTTGTGTGTGTCGGGTATTGTGAAAATGTTTCGAAAAAAAATGTGGCATTATTTTTAATTTACGTAAAATTAATAGCAGAAAACATATTCTAAGAAATTGTTCGATGAACAAACACGGCTGGACCACAGTATAGTAAAGCATTAAAGTATTATATATTCAAGAACACATTCATATTTGTGAAGTTGTAATTTTTCAGAACAAAGTTCTGTGAAATATTTAATAACCAAATTAATTAATCAATTAGAAAGACATACAGAAAAATCTAATTCACGAATTTTTCGTGAATTAGATTTTTCTGTATGTCTTTCTAATTGATTAATTAATTTGGTCATTAAAGTATTTATTATACTGAGGCTGGACGAAGAGAAATACGCAAAATTACATTCTTTGTTGGTAATTTTCTTGTTGTCTCCTAATGTAGATTTCAAAATTAAACTTTTGCTTATTTTATTTTTTCGTCATCAAGTCTTCTTCTTTAATCCTACATATACCAAAATTCATCTTAACATATTTACAAACAGGTACACTATCCAAGCGGGCTATAAATAATGTATTTAACGTTATTAATAAAAATAAACTTTCTTTTCACCAGTTTTTTATTGAAAAATGTCAACGTGTTCAGAGCTCATGGCCCTTTCATCAGGATACAATTTATTGTATACTAACAAATTGAATTCAGAAATCGAAGTATAGACAACCAAAATATTAAAAAAATTATGTATGGAAAATAAATTTAAAAGTAAAATTTGTAAAAAGGACCTGGTTATTTATAATATTCAATTTAAGTGCTAACACTTTTTCTTATTTCTAATATTTCTAATTTATCAAACTGTGATTTTGTATAATTTGTATGTAAAATTTGAAAACCCTTATTAATTCAAAAGAGTGACCCACAGCTAAGATAGTGTAAGATAGTGTTATCAGTATAACCGAGTAATAAATTTCAAGGGATTTTTACAGCGCGCAACTTTTTGGTTCAACATCTCGTTACAATATTGAAAAAATTATTACTTTACACTCGTTTATCTGCATAAAATAATATTTTGATATTAGTACATTGTTGCTTGAACATTTTCGACTTATATTTTCGGTGGAAATTTACCTATGAACTATTTTGGACTAGCTCTATTACATTCTGTATATGTATATCTCACCACACACAAGAATCTTAATTCTTTTTGGTGAGGTATACAAAATAATTTGATTGTTAATATTTGCGAGTTATCATTGTTATGAAAAATTATAAATATTACCTATTAAATAAATTTCAAAATATATATTTTTAAAGTTTTAACAGGCATGAGGCCTAATTACTGAAGCAAAACACATCACAAAAACACCCAGGTATAAATAAATCACATTTGTTTATTGTGACCTCACCGTGAATCGAATCCGCGGCCTTCGGTTATCTACATAATATACTTACATATGTACATTATATTGGTAAGGACAGAAAATGCATTATAATTTTATTTATTTTAATACCATAACGACCAGAAAGACAAATGTATGTATTAATCTAGATTATGATTGGAGCAATCTATTTTATTCGTATTACTGTTTTTCTCACCAGCGCACTGCTCATAAAACTGTCGACATTAACAGAATCATCGGTTTGATTGTGCAGCGATTGTAACACAACATTAAATACGAGCGACACTTGAGTGAGACTGCCCCGACGTACAGCCCGGGGTCGTTACCTAATCTATTACAATTTAATATAGTCCACTTAGCACCCTCCCCGGAGGATAACATTAAATTTATCGCCATTACGTCTGTGTCTAAAAGTAACCCCTGCGTACTCGCTCACTGCTGTGCGTGGATCTAGTAATAATATTAGTCATGTATCTGTTCAGGTATTGTTAAACTAGTATTACACATACGACAAAAACTGTGGAAAAAATATTTTTTCCGTGATTTGAATTCTACAATAAGCCTAGATGTATCGTTACTGTAGCGAAACCCATTACAAAAACACTCGCAGATGTATAAACCAATTACAAAAATACTCACTAGATGTATTGCGACCTCACCGACAGGAGGGTAGGGCTAGTGCTATGCCAGACCGCACATGATCGGATCCACCATCATCAGGATGATGAATCTGTTCCTGGAAAAAAGGTGTTCCACGATGGGATCAACAGCATCGCAACAGCAGACGCCTACTATTCATCACCCTCTTTGCAGTACCAACTCTAAACAAAACTCTTTCATCTACAGATGAAGGAGGAGATACAAAAGAACAGATCAATGATCTAGAACAAGAAGTGGAAGAAAAATAGGTATTTTTTAAAATCTTTATATTCGTTTCGCCGCCGTACGTGTGTGTGGAAATGACTTGGAAGTGAAAGTTAACACACTTCATCCAATCGAACTAAAATGTTGCACGTAGACCCAACGTCAATGAAGACGCATTTTGACAATTTTGTCGGTATGCACGGTTATTGTGGTTGTTTTCATTTTTCGTGAAAAAAACTCGTCAACCGAGAGCTCGTTTCCAAAAATGTTACGTTCCCCAGACGGGCGCAGCCCGCCGACGTCTTTGGGAAATACATTCAGCGCGGGACGTCTCTCCTCCTCAGAATTGAGTCGATTTTCAGTTTTCTCCATTTTAATCCGAAAATCCACTTTGCAACGCTAATAACCTTGCGAGTTTTCGTCCAATCCTGAAAATGAAAACTCTTCCCGAAACCTTCCAGGGGATCTAATTTTTATTTTATTTTTTGGGACCTCCCCTCCTACCCACCTCCTGCTGGGCCCTTCTCAAAAACGAAATTTTATTTTCATTTTAAGACTCTTTTTCATTCGCAATTAAACATGCATTTAAGAAAAAAATCGAGAATTTGTGTAGTGCAAAAGATGCAAAATTTGGCAGTCTTTCTTTCGTATGTTGAAATTTTGTATTCGTCTCTTTCTCACGGCGTGGCAGAAATAAAACCCCCTTTTTTTACTTTTTTACCGAGCGTGATGTTTCTGCGAGTGTATTATTATTATGTAATGAAATTCAAAAACTGAGTATCACGTTTGAATAATAGTTAGAGGTGCTATCTTTTGCCCATTTTTAGATTTTTCTTACTCCCTCCAGTTATCTTGATATCCACCCAAAATCGAAATTTTATGTTTTTTTGATAATTCGGTTTAAAAAAATAGTAACGAGGTGCTACAACTTCCTACCATTGCGTGCGATACTACGCATCAGGTCTACAGTAAAAAAAAACGAGTTGCGTGTCCACGGAATGGCGTTCATTTTAGAGCTTTTTTGTTGTTTTTTATATTTTTTATGCTGCTCTGCAACGCATCGGCCAGTTTTACATATAAATATCGCAATCTACAGAGCACGAGTGCCGCTATCGAATGTGCTGAAAATAAACTGTCTGAAGTGATGTACTTCAGAATTAAATTCTCTTGCATTCGGTATTTACAGTTTCGGCCGCTGCCCCGCGAGGGATAACTCTACACATATAACTCTAAAATGACTTATTATTTAATTTTTTTATACAGTAATCTTACCTATTGTCGTAAACTTGTTTGTTTATTCCACAACTTTGGTCCAGCCACTACAAGATGTTAATACCTACACTCTTTTTCTCAATATTTTGATTAGAAAATGTTGTGTGTGATCATAGCTTTACAGCATTTTGAATACTTTCATTGGGTTGTGTACCCATCACCCCTCAACAGCCGTACTGTCACACTACATTAGCCGCGAACTCTGCAACCACCCCCACCCCTTACCGTCGCGTTATTATATTGCTCGCAGATACATTACACAATTGATCAGCTTAATGACTTGAGCGCAAAATTATTGTTACTTGGGACGGTAGATTTACAGATACGTGGCATTATTATCTACAGCTAATAGGATTAATGTATCCATTTTCGATATGCCGTCAATAATGATAATAAGACGAATTTGGTGTTTACAATAGTTAGGTCAGTGAATGGACATCCACGGCATTCTCAGGACCCTTTTATGAGCGAAAGCTCCCATATTGTTCCTACTTATACGTAGCTGGTTGACAATCTTATAAACCATCTCCGTGTCACGTCGTGTAAAGAGCGATGCGACCAGGAGAGGCCTGCAATAGTCTATCCACCGTACCTCCCCCACATAACACACTTTATTATATCATATATCAAACAAAAGAAAATAACAAATCAGTAAGATAACACAAAGCAAACATAAAAATAGAAAGCTCATTTAAAATACAACAATAGATCATGGTAGGAGAATACATATATAGAATTTGGGTGGAATGAAGGACAGTGAGGGTACATCAGGGTAAAGGACATGCTCTCTAATAGGGAAGGACAAAACAAGGATCATACTAAATGGCGGAGAAATAGTTAGGTAAAAAAATAAATATTTGAATATATTTTTTGATGCCGCAATGCGGTGTAATCCCTTAAAATTCATGTTGTAATGCACTGACCGCACGCGCCTGACTACTATTCTGACTATTCCTCCATTACTATTCATCATTCTCATCTATCTTCACATGCAAGCAACCATTTATCCTTTTTTTTCAATATTCAGCAAAACTATATTTTACGAAAACCACAAGAATAAACATATGAATACAAAGAGTATCTTGTTGGTGTAGTGGTCATGATGCTTGCCTAGTAATAGCTGATTCTTGCCCATTCCAGGATACCAGCCAGTTAATCATATTTTCATAGCACATGCGCTTAGCTTAGTTTGAAAATAGTAATAATATTGATGCGACACATTTTTTTTTTTAAATAATATAAAGAAAATCCTTTAAACGGACAAAAGACCTAATTCGTTCCACAATATCGTCAAGGGATGTTTCCCAAAAATCTCAGCTTTTTTGATTAAAAAAGATAATGTTATGAATAGCGTTTATTTACAAGTGTTCAATGACTCCTTTCACACCTGTCATGTCAAAAATAAATGCAATCCTTTTAAAAATAACTGTTATCCCATTCATCGCGAAACAAAACCACAATTTACAAAACAAAATAATCAACAAAACCTTTTCAAAAACCCTTTTTTGCTTCCGTTAGTTACCACACGTCAGTTATCTGGCTGCAGACCCAGGTAGATCCATTGGCGTAGCGAGAAACAGCGGAGACCTTGGATAGTTAAAAAAAATTATATTCCCGCATAGAGTCTATATGGTGCATTTCGTGCTCATTTTCACAACCATGCATATTCACTTTTATATTTTATAATATGATGTGACGTCTTCATTCATTCTTGAACATTTTGATATTTATGTGTTTTTTTTTTACATTCTCTGATAGATTATTGTATTATTTTAGTCCTTTGTATATAAGCAGTCTTGTGCACTCGTTTTCTTTCTACTCGAAATTCTCAATTTGTAAGCATTTTTTGTATTATGTCCAACTAATCCGAATGAAAGATTCCCTACAACTGTGCATGTGGCATACAAAAGCAAAGACAGCAATATCCAAAAAATTTAAAAAAAAATTAAATTAACCGAGAATTACTAATTTAAAATGTATCGAGTTCTAGATTATATGTATATATCCCATCCAAAATCATATTTTCTATAAATTTAACAACTATGTTTTCTATAAAATCTTGAATTCTGCACATTATTCTACACATTATAAATTAGTGATTCTCGATGACTGCATTAAAATTTTTGGATGTGCCTTTGCTTTTATACCCCACATATCATTTCTGAACACCATTACATTGATCATGTTTTAAAGAAATTTATGGTTATTTTTCCAAGAATTTAATTAATTCCACTAGGGCGTTTGCCCAGACTGGCAGGGTCATCGCAACGCCACTGGATAGGCACCCGACTGTGCTGACTTTACAGATTGAAAAATATGCAGATTTGTATTGTTGCCTTGGAAACATTCAGCGCATAGATTTGCAGACAGGTCTAGCACAAGACCATCATCAATCGACAGGAGAAAGTTTTTTCTTTATTACAAGAAGAATACTCTTATCAACTATTTTGTTGATGAGAGTATTATTTAGTAGCTATGTACATTTTGTTGTGTTACTTTTTCTTAAATATTTATAGTAATTGTTATAAGTCTTACTTTTAAGGTGTTTTAAATTATGTTTAAGAAATGTGGATACATCGTAAAATGTTAAGGATATCTTGGACTGACATGACTAGTTATTGAAGTTTTACGTAGAGCATATACAAACAGAGTTACTTAACACAGTAAACCTCCGTGAAAAGTACTCAATCCTTCAGCTCGTCGTGAAGGGGAAGAATGAGGGTCGCAGAGGGGTCGGAAGGAGGCGGCACTCCTTGCTTCGAAACATCCGAGAATGGACCGGGACAAGAAGCGTGGAAGAGCTGTTCCGCACTGCTTTGGACAGGGAAACTTTCTCCCAGATGATCGCCGACGTCGGGAAGACCCGACAGGGTACGTGAAGAAAAAGAAGAATCAGTAATTAGTCGATTAATTGTATTTGTATATAAATGTAACGATAAAAAAAAGTGTTTGATTTTATGCATATTGTTTGGTATTCGCATTAATTAAAATATTCATTAATTCGCAATAAGCGTTTGATATTCGTGAATTTCGGATCTCTGGCATTCACGTCACGACCTCCTTTCTTCTTTACTCGCCTACACCTTATTATTAGAAATCTATCACTTGATCAGTGAAGTGTCGTTATTTTGCAATATAACTGATTGTCAAACTCAACATTTCAATAGAATTTTGTCGTGCAGCTATCGCAACATTGTATTCTGAGTGATCATCAAATTCAAATAAAGTGTTGTGAGTGTCGAATTGATGAACCGTTGGATTTTGTCACAGATTCCGGAGGTAAGGAATATTCTCAGTAATGGCGAGTCGAGCATCTCATCTTATTCCTTTTCATCCCTTAAATTTACAGTCCACGAATCGTCTTCGTTCCCATATTACTCTCCATCCCCTTTTCCGATTACTATCGATCCCCAGTTTTCTTTTTTCCATTTCCTTGGTCCCAGCGATTTGCGTCGAGAGTGTGTCTAGCAAGATGTTTTGTGGGTGTAGCGTGTTGTTATTTAATTAAAATTATTAAGTTTGTTAAAAAAATAATACTTGTCATTTTCACAAGCTCCCGGAGTTCTCTCTTTGGTGAGAAATAAAAACATGTACATACAAAACACTCTTTCATTCTACAAACCTTCAAACGTTCCCACAATTTTGTAGGATATAACTCTTATAGGACTTATTTAAGATTTTGTTAGTTTTTTTTATATGTACATTTCAAAGATTTATGGTTCATATTTCGAGTCGTTAGACATATTTGAGTATTGAAATAAAACGCATATTTTACGTGAACCGTATGGATCATATAAAATATCATAAAAACGCATCCATATGGTTCAATACCTAAAAATGTACATTTCGTTGTTTAGATTTAATTGATATCTATGTAATTATTCATTGAATTTTGTCAATAGAGAATTCTTCATTATGTACTCAAGTTATTTTTTTCCAAATAGTTTATTTCAAATTAATTTAGTGAAAATTCCGCAGATCAGTAATTCATATATGCATTGTCCTTTCATCCATTTGTAATTCTCATTTAAACCGGATCATTTGTAAGTTTGTTATTACAAATCCCGTGTTTATGTTTAACTGTTACGGACAAATAATGGGTTATGAACCAAACAAAGAGGTTTATCTTCAATAGATTAGAATTGGACGTTTGATGTGATTTTGTCATTGTTTGTGAGGTTTACCTAATCAATCTCATATTCCCATTTGACTGGGAAACAAGGTAACATTACGAGGTTAATCACTACCCGCAATAATTACTTGAATTTCAGTAGGGTGAGATCGATTATAAGACGAAGTTTGTGAAACAGGATATCTGGCAAAAACAATTCATATATTTATTTAATTTTTTGATCATTTTTCGCATTAATACCAAGTAATGACAATGAATATAAGAAATTTTATTGACACGACAACATTAAAAATATTTGAATATAATCGAAACTCAAAAGGCTGAGAACGATAACGAAAAGAGAGTGAGTGAAATGAAAAATATGGTCAATAAGAATCTGTCAAATGAAGCGAGACTAGCAGTACATAGTGGAGTTCTGGTACCAACTCTGGTGAGTGGAAGTGAAGCCTGGAATTAGCAAAAAAATAATTGAATGCGATAGAAATGCGTTCGCTTAGGAGTATGTGAGGAAAATATTTGTAAGATAGTGGAGAATGAATAAATTAGAAGTGAATGTAATGCTGATTGTAGCGTAGTAGATTGAATAAAGAAAGTATCGTTGAAGTGTTTTGGCTATTGGGAATGGATGAGCGAAAGAAGGATGGTAAAGAAAATGTATGAAAATGTATTGAAAGCAGCAATTGGTACCAAAATACCGCAATGGTATCTTTCTATTCTTTGAGTATAAGCTTTCCTTAAACTTTGTCAGTAGCCCCTACCTTCGTAGCTTTCATTTTCTTCAAGTTTTCTGTCTTGCACATTCATGGCCAACATCTGCTCTAAGACCTAACCATGGATATCACTTCAGGATATTCCAGTCTCTTATGGCACTGTACATACCGATCCCGTTCGTCATCTCTTCGAGAGGTACTTTACTTCGGCGTGCAAATTTTAAGGCAACATCTATTACCTCCGTTTTCTGGCATTTGTTTATTTTCATTTTTAATTTAGGACGTGCCCAAAACCTAACTAATTGTATTATTTCTTTGAAAAAAAATTTAGATAAAAAATCATGTAAAATGCAAAAAATAACATCAGTTCTGGAGAAGCCTGTGGCAGACCACCAACGTAAGTTTTTACAAGGAATTTAGTTGAAAATGTGTTCATTTGTTCCCTTTGAAAGGGCCCACAAGTCAAATCCATTTACTGTAATCGGCTAATCCTTTCAAAGCCGTCAAAATCCCATAGCAATTCGTCAAACAAATTCCGTGTTGACGGTCACCCATCCCATGGGAATTTGTGGAGACAGTTGTTACTAAGAATATTATTTGGTACATTAACTGTTTCGTTTCATTTGTAAAGTCAATTTTTTGTCGACTTCATATTATATTGCAATACTATGAAGTCCATATTATAAAACTAGATGTAGTAGCCTGTCAATATTCTTACGAATTTATAGTATTTAAATTTTATGTAAAATAGCAACGAAAGTACAATTATTAATTGAGATAAATTATAAGTCTCTCAGAAACGAAGCTATTTATGTATGAAACGTGAATGGAAGTCTTTATAGGGAGGCCCAGGGCTTATAACCTGTATGAGAGGTTTAAGTGATTACTTTACACAATGCAACATTCATCAATTAAACCGTAAGAACGTACCTGTATATGTTGTAAATCAGTTTCTTTCATATGTTCGAATGGACTCTGTTAGAGACATCTATGGTCCTTCCCATGATATAGTAATAGATTGAGCAGCTGGTAATGATGATGATACCTCTATATTTTTAAAGTGAAATGTGAAACAATATTATTTTTTATATGATATTTTATAGTGTATATGATATTTTTCCGAATTATATAACATATACACGAGAATACGTCTAAAAATTATTATTTTTAATTTTTTTATTCCTTTATAGATCAACCTATATTTATAAAAAAAAAAATTATTCATATTTTTGAAATTACAATTAAAAATAATTTTTAAATAAGGTCTAAGTTATTTCAGTAATTTTTAAAATTGATTCTAATTTTTACGTTTTCTCTTTTTCAAATGGAAACTGTGTTATTTTAGATATTTTATGAATATTTAAAATTTCTTTCAGTAAACTTATAAAATTGAGCTTATTAGCTTAAACAAATGTTGCATATAAGGAAGGTTCTCCATAATAAGCCAAAAGATTAAAAAACTATTATATTTTTTCACTCAATAAATAAATAATTTCGAATGAAAATTAAATAATTAATGAATGATTAGTTAAGTACACATTTTATCTTACGTTCATAAATTTTGATGGATATACCTATCATAAAATATCCGAATACTTATCTAGTAAGTATTGTAAATCCATATTCAAAATTACTAGAAAAAAACAATAGGCTCGGCTTTTGACATTTATTTTATTTTTAATTAATAATTTTTAATATAATAAATAAGAATACTGGGTACAAAATATATTAAAAAACAATACATTTCTTATTTCAAACTCAACACAATATCCCAATTCCAACCGTCTTTGGCTTGCTCTAGCAACATGCGTATATTTAATATATCAATGCAGTGCGATTATGTACAAATTGCCACATGTCCTGCACAATTATTGGATGTGTACAGTACATTACAGGACATTTATGGATTGCAATTAATGTTAGTCCTTGGTAAGATTAACACGCATGCGATAAATATTGGTAAATGTTTAACAATACTATGGTTGTGGTGTACTGTGTTGTGAACGTAGTAGTGTAGTGTTGGTCCTGACAAAGAGATGGGTACGTCTCGAAACCGGTAGAGCTAAAATCTAATAGTGGTTTATACTAATTTAACTAACATTCTGTTAAAGAAGTAAAGCTTAAAAAACGGTTCTGAGTAGGCGATGGGTTTGCCCTCATTGTATACAGTACATACGGCGAACAAGCAAACAAAATAAAATTGGTAACAATAATTAATGACAGACACAACATGAACATCACAAATTTAAGAACAAGATGTGATTTTTATGTTTAAGAGAATTATCATACATAAAGAATTGATATGTGTTCTAGGAATTAATAGGAATTAATAATTTATTTTGATTAGTTCACAGTCACAGATCTGCAGTCTGGTGATAGATTCAACAATTATCTAAATCGTGATTTGTGCTTATTTTTAACTGTCTTGTCTTTTACTTGCGATTTGAACCTAAGCGTAATATGAATCGCGTTAATATTATCGAATTTATAATAAATTCGATAGAAACACTACTATGGTACTGATTGAATAACGTGTAATGGCGCGAGGTACGGGTTACATATATTTTTTAGACAATAAAATTATAAGGACTCTCCTTTGACGGACATTATTATAAAAAACATCCTTGTTATTCGTATCAATGACAACATTTGATCAATGGGCACGCTTATAAATCTTGGGCAGATAATTGGCACTTTAAAAATGATGTATGTTTTGAAATATTCATTAACTACCCCTTTATCGCACATCGCCGGCGTTGGTTGCGTAGCTACATGCCAAATTTTATTGAACACCAGCTGTGCCCGCGCGGCTTTGCACGCGTAGATTTTTAGTACACTGTTTGGATCATCATAGAACTTTCGCGAACCTTCTAGAACATTCTCCTTCCAGAACTTTCTAGAGCAGGTTTTTCCGGAACCTTTTAGACTCACCGACACAGTCGGTGCGCCTATTTTGAAACAATCTGAAGCATATATATATATATATTTTGATATATTGATTGGTTGCGGTTTCGAATGGTGGTTTCATGCACACAAGGCAGCCATTTTTCATAATATTTTTAATATTCATTAAGTATTTCTTTAGTGATTAACATTTTTAAATATTATCTACTGTTTTTTTGAATTTAAGAAATCTGTTACAGTTTACGCCACCGAGTCAATAGTACCTATACATTCACAACCTTCAAAAATAATAAATATTGGGCTAATCTTTCCGACATCTTGATATCAATAACTATCTCCGCTGGTATTCACATAAAAACGAATATTACTGCATGTCTTTATAAAAGTCCTTTATACCGCTTAAGACACATTAAAAGAAACTTTAATGCACTTTCAAATGTAATTTAAACCATTCCATGACATTAAATTTAGCTCAGCTCCTTGCTCCGTTCCGAATTGAAATTGAAAATTCCCGCCTTTTTACACAATTAAGGGACACCCTTGATTTAATGTCTGACGCCGTAATTGCCTTATTCCCGCAAAGGGAAGCCTTAATGTCGCCAGTTGCGTAAACCTAACATTACACTAAATATCCCATTTTTCATATTGAATATAACCTAATAAAGATGTCAACGCGCATTAGAACAAACCCGGCGTAACAATGTGTCCATGAATTCAATGGAACTATCGAGATTTGGCTTATTTAAAAAAAAATCATTATCACAAATTATCTACCTTTTTACTCTACATTTTATATATAAAAGAGTACAAGGACTACATTTGACAGAGATCCATTAAATATAACTCCACTAAATTGTATATCGAAGAGATAAAAAATAAACTAACGACGAGTATTACCTATAAAAATAAAATGATACTTAAAATGTTTTAAACAATGTTGTTGTAAGAATTAAAAGAATGTAAGAATTAGGTGTAAATTTTAAACAATGTTGTCGTCAACCTCGACACAGGATTGTCCTAGTGAGGGGTACTATTATCATTGATATATACTGCTATCATCCCAATTATAATATTTTTTTCTGTCTGTCTGTCCGTCCGTCTGCGTAACTTCGTATAACGTCCGTAACCTTTTTATAGAACAATTTTTTTTTCGAAAAAGTAATTTTCTAAAAGATTAAAAATCCTAAAAAATTCTAAAAAAACTTTTTTTACGATTTTTTAATAAAATAACTAAATACTTATTTCTTAGGAACTGACTTGTAAAAATACCGTCATTTTTGATGGCTTACAGTTAGTTAATAAATAAAAACAAAAAAAATAATCTTTCTACATCTAAAATTGGCCATCTATATTATTATAAATGTTTTCTCTGCTTCTTTGTTGTGCTGTTGGTCTTTCGTGAATATTAAATAAATAAATAGTTACGTCCCTTGTCGATGCTCTTGGTCCAGCAATTCACGAGCTTGCATATTCCTTCCTTGAGAAAGGTTTTCGATTGGTCACGAAGACACTTTTGCACCACTTCCTGCACGTCCAAGTCATGCTCATTGTGAATGATTTAGTAAGCAGAACCATGAGTAACGTTTGCAAATGGCGCTACCTCACCGATGGTAACTCGCCTATTCGCTAGAACCAACTCTTGAGCTCGCTCTTTCTTGTTGTCCATGGTAAAAGTTGACGAAAAAGTTCCTGCTCCTATTTCATGCGTCACACTCATCCGACTACTTATAAGCTTCTTGAAAAAAAACATTTTTAAGTTATAAAGCACAGTTAGTGAGCGACTATAAAGGTAGAGTGCTCTGTGAGTGCGCGGTCGATAAGCGGTTCACCATTCATAATACGCACGCTAGATGTCACTTAAAAATGACAGTTCGGAACTAAAATTACGTCATAAATAAGTAAAGTGTAAGTACAAAAAGAGTAGCTTGTTGGTCTTGTGGTTAGGACACTGGCCTCGTGATCCAAAGGTTGCGGGTTCGATCCTCACTCCAGACTAGCAAGTTAGTCCTATTTTCATAGTACAAGCGCTTAGCTTAGTTTGAAAATAGTAAGAATATTGATGTGACACGTATTCCGTGTTCACATCTCTATTTTTTTTTTAAAAAAAAAAAAAAAAAAAAAAAAAAAAAAAAAAAAAAAAAAAAATGACAGTTAGGAACTAAAGTTAGGTACACAATCGCTTTGGGAATTGATATATTCCATGTGTCTGAGGGGGTTTTCCGAAGCGGGATTCTCCTACACCTTTGACCAGATTTTATGTTATTTTTAATTTATTAAATATTTTTATTTTGATATGTACTTCCATAATATGTATGCCTTGAGCACTTAGTTTGTAATGTACATATTATTAAATAAATTGAATTGAATTGAATTGAATTGAATTGAATCATAAATAAACTGAAAAGACACATGTCAGGTAAGTTTTCACAGAATTATGTATTTTCACATCCTGTAATCTGTACGATATGTTATTTAATGCTGATATGGACTATTTTTTTCAACATGGATAGTGTAAATCAAAGTGACAGGCTTCCTTCGGTACCATAATTCCGAAGTTCTAGCAGAGATGTTACCACTTGGATCAGATGTGGACGACGCCGGTGGCCTGTAAGAGTGCGCAAGCTTTATTTATACGATATCGAAGAACCATTTACCAAAATTTTCAATTATATTTTGTTATATAAGATTATTGACATGCAGCAAATAAAGTAAGAGGAAAAGACACAATTAATCTTCTTCTTCTTCATCAGCCTTCGTCTTTCCACTGCTGGATATAAGGCCTTTTCCTTATTTTTCCATTCTTCCCTGATATTGACTAATTGTACCCATCTCTTTTGAGATCTTCCGATGCCTCTTTTATTTTCCCAAGGTCTCCATTTCAGAACTCTGGGAGGCCATCTTGTAGTATCCTGTCTTGCAACGTGTCCTGCCCATTGCCATTTTAGCTTCGCTGCACGATCCATGACATCCACTACCCTATTTCTGCGCCTAATTTCGTCGTTTCTCATTCGTCGATCTCTCCATGGATCGTTGCGTGCATTAGAGCTTTTCTACACTTTTCTTTGTAAGGGCCATAGTCTCCATTCCATACGTCATCACTGGCAGTATGCATGATTCAATTAATATTAAAAATTAATACAGTATTCTTCAGTAATTATTTTCAACTTTCTATTAGAAAATAAAACAAATTTGCTGTCACAAAACTATCAAACTTCTCTGACATAAATGTTGTCAAGCTAAAAAATAAAATGCGCGTAAATTCACTTTTAGGTACTTATTGCCAAGTCTGTGTAGCCCGAGCATTTGTATTGTTATCTTTATCAAAGTGAATTTTAATATACGACGCCAGTTTTCTTAATGAATCAAATGAGTAAACAAATTTTGAAAAGTCTCAATAGGACCAAAAAGGGGGTGACCCCAGCGCGCGAAATTGAAATATGCAAATCATCCCGTGAAAAGTCTTCTGCGACATTTCTCCCGGCAGATCCGGGCGATCGCGGGCGGCGGCGGGGGGGGGGCGTTACAATAATAAAAAGAGGAAACCCGGAAAGTTTAAGCGGGAAAAGGCAATTTAAAATTCCTTAACGACCATATAAAGTGGAGGGTGTTATTGCGTTTCTTTCTCGAGAGCCTTCCCGGGGGGGAATATCTAAATTGCCCCTCGTCTCTGAATAATGACTAAGTAATAACGCGGTCTCATTCCCTTCGCTACTCAGGCGCGTCTCTTTACAGATCTCCTCCCGCACAAGAGAACCTCCGTGAGAGTCATGTCGGCAGGAACGTCGGCGGAACACACGGCCGCTAGGGGTTAAATATCATGCGGACCCACAGACACTGCGTAGTGTTTAATCTGTTTAATCTCATTCCACGATAGAACTTTAAAAATATTGTATTGAAGTACTCGATGGTCTAGTGGATAAGACACTTGCCTAGTTAATCAACGGTCGACTGTTCGAGCCCTTATTCCAGAACACCTGCAAGATAGTTCAATGTTCATAGTACAAGCGTTTATATTAATTCCCTTTTCTATTTAGGCGCGACTTTTTACAGATCTTCTTCCATACAAGAGAACCTCCGTGAGAGTCATGTCGGCAGGAACATCGGTGGGGCACACGGCCGCTAGGGGTCAATTGTCATGCGGACCTACCGACATTGCTTAGTGTATAATCTGGAGATTGCTATCGCGTTCCAAAATAGAACCTTCAAGGTACTGTATTTACATACTTGATGGTCTATTAAATAAGACGTTTGCCTAGTTATCCAATGGCCGAAGGTTCGAGCCCCATTCAGAAATACCAGCAAGCTGGTCTAATATTCCTAGCACAAGCGTTTATATTAATTCCCTTTCCTATTTAAGCACAAATTTTTACAGATCTTTTCTAATACAAGAGAACCTTCGTGAGAGTCACGTCGGCAGAATCATCGACGGGACACACGGCCGCTAGGGGTCAGACATGATGTGGACCTAACGGCACAATGCAGCATGTGAAGGGTGTTGCTGCCTTTGCTTTTACACCCCTCATTAATGTGTATTTTAGATTTTTTATCCGTTGGTGAAGAAAACAAAACTTTCTTTATTGGCAATTCTAGTTTGTGTTGTACACCTTGAATTGCATTGCGCAATGATGTTCTGTTCCAAATAAATAAAACTTTCATAAATAAGTATACACACCCATTTAAAAAAACGGCTGGTAATTATAAAACAATCTAATGATATAGTGAAAATATGAATGAAGTTCATTAGCGGAATAGCACCACACGCATTGCTGAATCCGCTGAAATATTGGTTAAACGTCGACGGTCGACTCCCCCCAGCTCCGGAAGCTGCCTCTCCCGTGTCTTCCCTTATTTCCCGTATCATTAATACGGCGTCCCGTATTTTATTATTCCGGGAACGTCCCGTTTATTGGCCCAGCCCGCCAAGTGGGACTGTTATAATAACATTATCGTCGTTTCTATTCGCAAAGTGGGGGCGGCGCTTTTTATTTATGAAAATATTTTCCATCTCGGCGCACCAGGAAGACTTTTAAAACTTTTCATTATAGAATGGGACATGATTCGAATCGTAAAAACCCTGTTCCGACCCTGTTAAAAGTATATTACACAAATTTAGAATATTTATTCGTACCAGCACTTGCCACAAACTTAATAATTAATTTTTATGAATTATCGATTGAGTATAAGTAGGCACTACTCAATTCGATTCAGTTCAATTTAATTTATAAATACATATTATTAATATTTTTAACGTTTAAAGCATTAACTTTGTGGTCTATTCGCATATAACCACTAAAAATATCTATTTTGTCTACCGGTTTCGAGACATAACCCGTCTCTTCGTCAGGACAACCACCATACTACACTACATAGTGCATTTTGGCCTTTAGTTAAAGTAACATGCACGTGGAGAGTATTTTTTGAAGGTGTTGGTGTGTAAATAATACTATTATTGTGGTGATGCTATTTACATGGTAGACAAAAACATTACACTGGTAGACAAAAAAGCAATTTTTAGTAATTATATACTAACATAAATAATATTTCATTATATAATAAATTTCACAATTCTCAACTTATTCAATTGCTATACATAAAATACATTCATTTGAGATGTAGTTTTGCTCTGCTTGTCTCACTAGAAAACTCTGTGTTAAGACATGCAAAGTTTACAATTTTGATTTAAGTACACGCAAGTACCTACCTTATACAGGGTGTTAAAATCTGTTTTTTATTATTTTTATTCGACTTAAAGCGAATAAATTTTTCATAATCGATATAAATTACTATAATGATATTTCAACCTTTTTCAAAAAATAAATATGAATAATATTACATTAATTTTGAAAGGAATATTATGAGATATTATATCTTTTAATTTGATTTTTTCAATAAAAGTCAAGCACACTATAAAACATAATTTATTGAAAATAAATTAAAACCAGTGTAATAAAATTAAATTTAGGTAACAAAATAAAATAACTTCTTCTATAACTGCAAAATGACTTTATTTATGTTAATAACAGGAAAACACTATATGTAAACAACTATTTATTGTACTCAAGAACACATTCGTATTTGTGAAGTTGTAATTTTTCAGAACAAAGTTCTGTGAAATATTTTTAATAGCCAAATTAATTAATTGAATCCCGGTAGTAGCCAAATATTTTTTCGTGAATTAGATTTTTCTGTATGTCTTTCTAATTGATTAATTAACTTGGTTATTAAAACTATTTATTGAATTATCAACATGTTTTGGGGCCACTAGACGCTTCTTCAG
The DNA here is from genome assembly GCA_016648135.1 of Agrypnia vestita. NCBI lineage: Eukaryota > Metazoa > Arthropoda > Insecta > Trichoptera > Phryganeidae > Agrypnia > Agrypnia vestita. The sequence continues at coordinate 44,285 of JADDOH010008402.1, forward strand.
AATACAACGTGTACAAAAAATTTAATTCCAAGTATAGACATTAAAAAAAAACTAAAAAAAATATATCTAATTACCTAATATTTCGAATTTTATTTTAAGTGTTTGTCGTGTCCTGATGAAGGGACTATTGGCCCCGAAACACTTTAATAATTCATACAAAGTTTATACAAAGTGTTTTCTTGTTATTAATCAAAATAAATAAAATTGCCGAGCAAGTGTAGAGTGCGTGGTTTCCAAGGTCGACACGTTATATCATGTTACAGTACGACTTAATATCCTTTTTCAACTTTTCTATCAATCGAACACATCATTTCCCCTTTTACTGATTCCCATCCCTACCATAAATTGCGCGCCCACGGGTGCATAATGCAAATACGTCTCCGTGTGTTGGTGGCGAGCACGCCCCGCCCAGTTCTTCAATTCCACAATCGGAATAACTCCGTCCCTCTTTAACGGCCCTATAATTCATACAAAACGGTCTCGCCGTCCCCCTCGCGCGCCAGGCCGCGGCCGTCTGCCGTCTCCGTCTGGCTAATGTGATTTGTATACTGCCGTTACTTCCGCGCTGTCTACGTAACAATGGAATCATTTCATATAATAACAGTTATTCCATCTCTTTCGAATTGATCGCGAATTTTTCTCGCTCCCTCTTGTCGGTCTTGTATAGTGCTGTCGCATTTTGATTCGGAGGAGAGTATAGATTTATAGGGTGTTCGTGAAAATAATTTCGTTTTTTGTTGTGGGTTTTTCTTTGGAAATACACAAAAATACAATCTAAGAAAACTTTATTATTAATTAATATAATTAAATATAAATGATACAATTAGATTATTAGGGGAGAGTAACCAATATTGAACCGGCACTTATATTGGACCACTTCTGTTTTACTACCAAAACGAAACATTTTTTTTACACTGGCAATTGAAAAACACGCGATTGCAGCGCCACTAACACTCCGCCATTTTGTACCGACGTTGAATACATATCGCAACTGTGACGAAAAAAAATAATTTTTGGACTGTACTGTTGCTGATTTTGAGTGTGGTGTCTAACCAAGTTGTTCGTCATAATAGTAAGTCATCATTTTGTAATATTTTCTATAAAAAGGCATGTTTTATACTGTTTTAAATACCAGTAAATAAACACAAATCCGTAGAGTTTATGTTTTTATTTTTTTGACACGAGTGAAAATATACCACGGTCCGTATATTGAACCACTCCCGAGTTCCTAAATTGTACCGGTCCAATTAATGCAACCACTTTTGTTCAAAATTTGAATAAAATTCTTTTCATTCTAGATGACCACTGCAGATGGCGAAAGTAAAAAGGAGTACTACAAATGGAGGAAAGAAGACATAGAAAGAGCGTTGACGACATATAAAAATAATGAAACGGGTATAAATGCCATCACCAGGCAGTATCAAGTGCGAAAAGCAACGATGTTGCGTCACGCTAAACTACTTAATAAAATTGCTATTATCCTTAAAAGAAGGTATCCAACGAAAAGGACAAGCAGGTAAAGCAAAAAACAAGCTGTATTTAAAACGTCTAAAACTAACAAAAAAAGAGTAGTTAAGAAGGAAGTAGTAAAGAAGAAGACATTGAAGCGAAAAAGGTCAATTACCAGTAGTTCAAGTGATTCTGGTGTTGTAATCAAACTAAATGACGGCGACGACGATGGCGATGATGAAAATGAGTGCGTTTCCTGTGGTATGAACTATTATAGTTCATACTACGTATAAACTATTTCGACAAAAATGGACCCATGGTCGAGTGACTGCAATGCGTGCAGTGCCAGAGATGGCTACATGAGACCTGCACCACAAACCCTGATATATGTGATGATTGCTTGTATGAACATTTTTAGGTATTATCCCATTCAGTAGAAGCATTGTTCATGATTATTTGATATTTTTGAGTTTATAATTGCCACAAAGATTAAGATATTTTATATGTTGATTAAGCAAAATAGGCATCCAAAGACTTTATTAAGTAAAAGTTTTCCTTTTGGAAATTATATTACTTTTAAATAATAAGTATAATTTATCATCATATAAGATTAAGAAAATGTTGATTAAGTAAGATAACTATCCAAAGACTTTATTAAGTAAAATTGTTCTTTTTTGAATATATACTACTTTTGAATAATAAATATATTTAATAATGATACTAAACTGTGTTTATTTTTCATTAATTACGTATTTTTTTCATTTGGTCCAATTTAGGATCCCGGTGGTCCAATTTAGGATACTGGTTGCGTTAATTGGACCGAACGACAACCTTCACTAAACGATTATTTTTTAATAGTTGCGACTACGCTACGATGAGAACAGATTGTTATTATCTAGCTATTGAATCACGCTATATTTTGAACCATTACTCATTCTTATAGGTTGAAAGAATTAGGCGATATGTGCCATTATGTCAAAAGTGGTCCAATATAGGTTACTCTCCCCTATACATGTTTTTTTCAAACAGAGGTGTATACATGCATTGTGTCTCATAATAGTATTTATACTATTTTAATTGTCATTACTAATTGAAACTGTGTTATGAAAATTAAATTAGGTGGTTTTCTGGGGCACGGCACGCACCCTCAACAACTTAATCTGTAGGCAATTTTTTACCACTATTCCATCAACTCAGATTACAATCCTTCATTCTTATTTGTAATTGTTTTTGGGTTTTCCCCTAGGAAAAAATTATTTTATTTATTTATATATTGGTATTGGGAAATTTGACATAAAATTTGCGATAAAAAAATAGTAAACTATGCCAATTATGAACTTTCCACTGATGATTGTTAATGATAAAAGCAAAGTGACAATATTAGATAATTTTTGGTTAAAAATATGTTGAGTAGGGGTGGGGAGAGTGGATTGGAACGTAAGATTAGGATAAAGGAACAAAGGATGGGAGTATATGGTAATGTAAGTTTGGGTTCGGTAAAATTAATTTTTGTTTTATGTCCCAAAGAGTCGAGTTAAAAATATAAATTGATATAAATTGATGGGCGTTGAAAAAGATCAGGACTACCAACTAATCTGTGTGTGATTTTAAATAAGATTACAGTCCTTTACATTTCTACGGCAAGTTAAGGTTTGTATGTTAAAAAACTTTTCATAGTCTTGATTACTAACATAAGATTAAAAAGAGTGAAAGTTAAGGTACTTTAAGAATCTGTATTGTACGCTTTCGATTCTGCTTATACGTGCCACGTAATAAATGCGTTTAAGAGTAAACATTATTGTACTACGGTATTATCATATATCATTTATTTATTTTATTTTTATTATTATCAAATAAATAAATAATAATAAATATTCTATATAAAATGGTCGAGGCTTTGTGCCGCATCCTGGGAGATTAGCAAGCTGGTTTTATTTATATACCACATTTTTTTAGCTTGGTAATAAATAAATAAATAGAATGTGATACGACACATGTCTTTCGTGAACACATGACTATTTTTTGTAATTCGTTTCTTCGAGAACTGAATATTATTAAGACTGTTTAATGACTAGACTAGAGAATGTGAATGTTTCAACTGTTTTCTCGAACCTGAATTTTATTTCTAATAAACCTCATGGCCTGTTTAAGCATTAAAATTAAGATGAATTTTTTTTTAAACATAATTTTCTGTGAATTTTTTTCCAAGTTGCTTACTTAGTTGTTTTAATTGTAGATATTTCGTATAATACCCACTTTTAAAGATATAATTATTCCAATTATCATCATCATCATTGTTGTCCTCTTTTCCTAGTGAGTCTGGAGCTTAAAGCGCTTTGACAAGGCGTGTCTTTCTCTGTGGCTTCAGTACTTGCTGGTTGATTGATTAATATCAAACAGAATCAACCTGTTAGTCTAAATACAATTAGTCTTTGTTAGTGTTTTTCCCAGTTTAAACTGGGACTACATCTTAATAGAAATCTACATCTTAATGTATTAGAGTCACCCTAAGCACGATCTTTCTATATATAGATCTAGGAACCTTGTATATAAAGCTTTTCTTAATTCGTTTCTTTTCAGCCGTATAATGTTGCCTTTACAATTCCCTAAAATTGCAGCCTAGATTTTCGATCTCAGTCTCTTCGTAGTAGGTATATTTAGTATGCTAAACATAGACCATAGTCTATGGACATTAATAAAAGCTGATCTATGGCCAGGAAGGCACGTTTCTGGTAGGGTAGGAATTTTTCCTACCTTATCTCTATATCACAACCAAATTAGTGATCTTACGTAAAACGTAAAATATACAGCACATACTCGGCTGTATATTTTACGTTTTGCGAGTTTTAAGCAGTTGGCAAGTAAACTTTTTGTACTATTCCGTGTTTTTTCGAAAAAATTATTTTGGTGAAGCCTGCGGGCTGTCATTTACAGGAACGACAATTTTACTTATTCCATATGTGCTGATTTAATAAATATCGCATGCATATATATTCCAATGGTTAATTCGTATCTTTGCTGTCAAATATCAATATCGCCAAGCTTTTGCTGTAATATTTATGTTAGTAGAGTGTCATTATTAAAACCAATTATTTCTTACCGTTTTACCGTTTTTTCATTTATTGCATAGTGAGAAGAAACGTTTAATTGTAATTTGTTCAATTCAATTATATGTAAATCGCCTTCTACATTTTAAATGACACATTTTATTAATTAGACATTTTGCCGTAGTATATACCAAATATGTATATTTATAGTTTATATTTTATACAAGGTTATTTGGAAAAAAATAATAACCTAGCACGACTATTTTTCTTCCTGCCTTGATTTTGAGTCGAAAATGTTCAAAAAGCCATGATCAAATATCTATAGTTATGGAGTTATGCAATACTAAAACTCGATTTTTTTTATATTTCTGATTTATTATCATCACAGTAACTTATGTCTATTACGAAAAATTCATTCGTTTTAATACAAGTTAAATAAATAAATAAAAACCCTGCAGATATTCCAATTAGAACGTTTTCCAATAGGAATTGAAAGGTTATTATTATTTTATTTGACTTGTATTAGAGGTAATAAATTTTTCATATTCGATATAAGTTACTGTAATGATAGTCCAACGTTTTACAAAAAATAAACCAGAAATATTGAAAAAAAATGCAAACTTAGATATCGCATATCTCCATAACTATTGATATTAAGTCATAAGTTGCATGAACATTTTTGACTCGTAATTAAAGCAGAAATATAGTCCTGCGAGGTTGTTAATGTTTTCCAGGTAATCTTGTAAATAGTCGGAACAGCACCACCTAAGTTTATGCCTATCACACGCCACGGCTATATACCATTGGTTAACTTAGCAATGGTAAAAAAGCAACCCCGAATCACAATTTACATTTTTTTTAAACTTTAGTAAAAATATGTAAATTGTGTAGTATTTTTACGAAAACCCTGTATTCGTAATATCACCGTTTCGTTGTAGGGAACGATTTCGCATTTATCGAATTATTATGGTGCTAAATTGTCTGATCGGAAAGAGATAGCGATACGCGAGTTATTGTCGTTAGAGAGGGCGAGATAGACTCTTCAGTCAGAAATCGTATCAAATTGGCATTTGTTTGGTTCCGATACCACGAGTGGTTCTCGTTTCTATGGTTCTTGTTTGAAATTGAAGGATTTTCGAATGAGCACGTTTCAAATTCAGAATGTTATTATTTTAAATAATGTAAAAGTTAGTGACGTCAAAACAGTTCATAGATTTCTTAGAATTCGTATGTGAGATTTGAACGAGGCAGTTCGCGGTGTGGAAATTATTTCATATTTGTTTACATGAATACTCAATACATTACATAATAATAAACAATATATGATAAATAAATCGGTTTATTACGTCATTCTATATAACCTAGAAATAACCCTTTCACAAGGACTGAACTGAAGTACCTATTTATTTTTTAAATTTAAATTATTTTATCGTGCTGTTGTAATTTTAGAACATATGTCTGTGATATTTTTATATTCTTCTTTAGACAGTGAACTTTTCGACAGAAATCTTTTATATTAATATCATTGAAAGATTTGACAATTACTTCGTGGTGCAACATTTTAAATTAAAATTTGTTTTATTTCAACTTTGAAATACACACAATATTGGTTATTAATTACTAGGTTGGTACTATAGTTTCGAAATAATAATATCGGTAAAATTATTTTAATTTCGAAAACAAAAATAGGTATCTTGTAAAAAGCGGTATATCAAATAACTTGCAGCGACTGTGATAAAAAGTATGTACGCCAAACCGCGAGAAACATAAATAAAAGAACATAGCCGTTGCATAAAAAATAAAAATTTCTCCGAATTTTCCAATAAAATAATTAATATTAATCATCCCTTAGATATTTACAAATTAAAGCTACTTCACTCGGTTCCTCATAGAGGATGGATAATGAAGAATTTGGAACCGTTTGAAATCCTTAAAAATCTAAATGCTGAAAACACGCTTTTGAATAATATCACGTTTCAATCCTCTTCACCAATCCTAGTGCTCTTCCCGTTATTGGCCAGAAAAACACCCCCTACCCACCAGCGGTTTCCCGACCTACCCGAATAGATTGATAATTGTTGAGAGGGATTGCTCTTCTCGAAACTATAATTAATAACTCATAAGGTAAATTAAAACATATTTTAAATCTTACATTACATATTAATACTTTAACATAATAATGCAATTTAACTACGAAAATACCTTCAAATTAATTATTAAAGATTATTTTTTGTCCTCATTTAAAATTTTAAAACCAATTTTTAAATTCGTTCCGGGTTCATATCCCAGTGGAAAAAAAGTTCGGCAGTTAAATTTCTTCTGTAGGTAGGTATATCTTTTCGAATTGATTGATTTATCTTTTGTTTTAATTAAAAATTTTAACCTTGAACAAATGGAATTGAAAAATAATATACTTTGATACGATTACTCTACACTTTCACATGATTTAAATGACAACGAATGTGGTTTGTTTTATTTTGCTATGCAACACAAACAGTTCTCTACACATGTTTGTTTTGTGTTGCTACGCGACGAATGGATATAATAAATTTACTATAGTAGTAGATATTTACATTCTTCTATAAATTTCTATATTTTCTATAAAATTCTAAAAAAACCGTTTCTGTAAAAATCTAAATTGAGTATGTAGATATAAAGGACGTATACCTAATTCAATCGCTTCTACGTACCTAAAACCCCACTAAAATTAAATATTATCTAAGGATATATTATTATAGGTGTCTCATAGAGACAAAGCTATATTTTTATGAGAATGTAGGTAGGTATGGAAGTTTTTTTGGAGGTTAATAGGGCTTCCGACCTATATCGTACGGCTGGCTGTGATCAATTTACACAACGTAACGTAACGTATAACGTTCACCAATTTCACCCACGATAGACTACCACATCAAATTTTTGGATGATGTATAGGTATCTATATGTTTAATTTGCACATCTTGTTTCATATGTGAGTTGTATTTTTACTATCGCCATTACTTTTACTACTTCCAAAAAATTGTATATGGGGTAGTCAATCATGGTTGGAATTGGTTAACGTCAAATTGTGTAAAGCGATCACTTAGGCCAGCCGTATGGTCGTAAGCCCTATAAACACCCAAAAAGAATTCCATACCTAATTTACCATGTAAAAAAATATTTCGTCTGTATGGAACATGTATAATATGTATATCTTAATTAATGATGTCCCCTGGGGATAAAATCCAGTATAGTGTTCTGGAAAAATTTTAAAAAGCAAATTCAAACTCAAAACAATACTGAAAAAAAAAATTCAAAAATGAATTCAATAACCTATTAGGCACCTACCTAGCTTCCTATCGAGTTTTTACTTAGCGTAATTTCAACGGTCCCATTATACTGTCGAATCTGCAAAAAGTCGATTTTCGTTTTACTATTTTAAACCACCCGATTTACTTTATACTTTCGGATAATATTAAAAATTTATTTACTTTTCCTTTAGTACAAGCATTGTTTGACAGGAAAATTCTTTTTTTTTTTAATTTCTCCAAAAAATATGGAGTAAATTGAATGTTTTAAGAGAGTAAACCGGAAAAAGAATTTTTGAGGACTCGACAGTATTCGTAGGGACCGTCGATTTTTTTCAATATTAGAAGCCGCTGCATAGTCGATTTGCTTCATTTTGTCAGTATCATCAAGTGTATGTGTAGGAAATGTATATGTACGGTCTGAAATATAGATAGAAACCGGGTGATTTTACCAGGAGGTGATTAATTTATCTTTACTTTTTATTTAAGACACTTGTTAGGGTACTCATTAAACTAATGTTTTATTGGAAAAAAAATTTAAAAAATTCCTTGATATATCCATTTTCGTGTAGCTCTTCCTTCATGACTGAAATGCAACTGTCTCCAGTGCACGTTTGTTCGAGACAGAAAATAAGGTCATGTATATACTTATTAAGAATTGAAATGTTCATATAAGGGGATGTCTATAAACCACGTGGTTCCGTTTTGAACTCTTTTCAACCCCTCCCTTCACCCATGTAGCCCTAACGTGGCTTTCGCTTTGACCCCCCCAAAGTGGAACGTAATTTCTTTCCTATTAATTCCAAAAGACATCTTGTGGTGTTTTCTTTAACCAAAACTATTTTAAAATTATTGATTATGAGCAAACCAATCTGCGCGGATTTATCGAACCCAAATTTTGTGTCGTTTTACTGGTGCCAAATATAATAAATGGAGTAATTACGAAAGTTAATATGTCAATAGCAATCGGCAAAACTAAAAGTTTGGTAATATCGAAATAACCAACAAGGTGTAAGCTGAGTATTGATAATGAGCCGGTGGAACAAGTCACGAGCTTCAGATATTTAAGTGTAGAAATCTGTAGCCATAGCGATCTGAATACCGAAGTCCGAGAGCAAGTTAACAAAGCATCCACCTTATCAGGGTGTCTCAAGAATTTGGTCTGGAAAAACAAAAATATGCAAATTGAAAGCAAGATCAAAATATACAAGACGTGCGTGCGACCTATTATGACATACGCTGTAAAAACTACGTGACCCTGTCCGAAATGAAGACATAATAGATTGCAAAATAGAAGACATAGCACGATGGAGTAGATCCAGAAGGAGATTCTGGCGAGATCACGTAGCCAGAATGGACAGTGATAAACTCGTGTATACAGCAGCGAATGAAATCCCCTCTGGACGACGCCTACCGGGAAGACCACTGAAAAGATGGAAGGATAGCTGGACCTCGTCATCCCAGGAGGCGTAGTTTTCTGTAGCACAGATCAACAGATCTACTATATAAAAGAAAAAAAGAATAATAATTACGCTACTCGATTCCAACTCTCTCCCCTCACGTAGCCCAGTGTAGAATTCTACGTAACCCCCCCCACCCCCTTGTATACCCACATGGATTGTGGATGCTTTCTAACTCAGGTATTGTAATCCCTTAAGGTAGGTAGGTACTACTAATAAACTGTTTGCTTTTCCAAATAAAATAAAAATGATTTTCGGTGGCCGCATTACCCCGGTGACTGAGTTACCCCGGTACACTCGGAAAAATGTCACAGTAAAACAATATTGAATGGGTCATTAATGGGTTCGTAATTAAGTTTATAGGAATTGCGCAGCGAATAGAGTCATCAACAAAGGTGCAATAATAATTGCGCCCATTTTTTACATTATCGGCATTTTCTTTATCGACGGGTAACCCGCTGAACAATTGCTGTAAAAATCATCGAAATTGGTCGTAAAATAAACGAAGCATTTGAAAAATCTCAACGCCTCGAACCATCTAGGCCATTATCCATTGTTCATTCGTTACAATTGCTTGCACAATTGGTAAACAATTCATTAAAAATAATTATCAATCGCTGTATATAATTTCTCCCCATGCGTGACGCCAGCGAGCTCGCAGCCTAGGTAGCCATGTTATTTACCTATCCAGAATTTCAAGAACAGATGGACCAACATCGCTCATGCTGTGGACTACGTTCCAGACCATCGGCATTAAGTGAAGTACAGTTTTTTTCATTCATTTATTTAATATTCACAGAAGACCAACAGCACAACAAAAAAACATCAATATAATATAGATGGCCAATTACAGGTCACCACTTTTAGAAATATGTTAATAATGATAAATATGTTGTGAAATAAACTTAGGCATGCTAAGAATAATACAACAAGAAAGAGTAAAAAATTTAAACAAAAGAAAAAGAGACTTAATAATTAAGCAGAAAAACTTAGGCATGTTAATAATAAGACAACAAGAAGGAATAAAAAATTGAAACAAAAGAAAAACAGATAAACAAAAGAAAAGATTAATTATAGAAATCTCACAAAGGCGGAGCTATTTATTTTATTTTTAATTTCAGCAGTTACAGAAGTGAAATATATCACAAAACACCCAGGCTTGAGTAAATCACATAGATTAATTACGACCTCGCCGAGAATCGAACCCGGAACCCTCGATGTGAGAAGTCAGTGTTATGCCCACTGGGCTACGGGGACCGCCTTTTGTGCATTTTATATATTAATTTATACATTATACTTATTTATATATTTAAGTCTTTTATATGAAGGCCCAGGGCCTAAAACCTATATGAGCTAGCTTAAGTGATTACTCTACACAATGCAACATTCACCAATTCCATTGCAAGAACGTCCACACATTATCATTTTTTTTATAGTTGTATATGTGTTCAAACTGAAAAATTCCATATATTTTAAGGGAGACTTTACTGGAGACATCTGTAGTCCTTCTTTTGAAATAGTTAGTAGATTTCGCAGCTGGTAATGATACTCCTATATTTTTAAGATGCAGTAGCTATTAAGCAATATTATTTTTAATGTATTTTCAGTGTTTTTACCTATCAAGGTTACCTACCTATATGAAAACATATTTACAAATATCATTTATTAAATGCGATTTCTTTTCCCCGATTCCTTAAAGTCTACGAAAGTACTCTAAGGAATCGGAAAAAGAGCACTAGAGTACTCTACATGCGGCTAGGTCACCTAATTTACTGCTACATATACAAGGCATCAGCCGTATAGCTTTGACAATTATTATTATAAACAACTACTTATTATTATAAACACCGTATGTTTCAGATTAACGTAAATTAGGAAGAGCAAAAAAAGTCTATTAAAAAACCATCTAAACATTAATTTTAATATTTAGAAATGTTCATAATTTATTAGGAGCTAAAGAGTCTGAAGTTTAAAAACGTACTGAAATCTATTTTCGACACGGTACAAATAAATAATCATCTTTTAGAAGGGATATTGCACTCAATTTATAGATAAAATTTATAGTTAAATGTGTAAAATTAAAGTTAGTTGTTAGGCAGACCTATGTCCATTTAAGAAAGATAATTGAATTAATATGATATTTACGGGTATAAACACCAACACAACGAAACAATTAGCCTCGTGCGAAAGGCTTACACATACTAATTTGATTTTCTTTCTTAAATGGAAAGAGGTATAGTATATTATGTATGTGTGGTTGGTGGATCTCGTATTCACAAATTCAGAGAGTTAAAGTAAAGCAGGTAATGTCTTATTATGTGAAGCTTCATCGATAGTAATCCAGAGAAAGACCAAATAACTTCTGGACGACTCAATGCTCCAAAATCCTGTAGAGAAACGGTGTAAATGAAATTGACATCCAGAACCGAAGAAGATACAGAACGAGAAGAGTCTACCCCAATAGCCTACCTAGGCAATGAGTTACGACAATGCCAGGAAGAAGAAGAAGGAAAAACCTATTGGCCACTACGTGCATCGCTAGATATACGTATAAATATAGGTACCATATACCTAAGCGTCTCAATATTCCACAGATAAATGCATTGGGTACAAAACAAAGAAATGTTATTTTAATAGTTAACACGACACTGTGACTAAATTAAATTCCGCACACAAACTTCACCCTCTTAAGCCCACCCTTACAATGGTAATAATAACATATTTACCCCGCTTCCGGGACCTTCCGAAACTGCTTAGTCGGAATTAGATGTTGCGCCCGGTTAGAGTCTAAATAACCATGACCAAGTACCCGCTGGATGGGGTGGCGCTGACTGCCACGCATCCCCTAATCTATTTAGCAACCCAGAAACAGTTTATCTGGCTCCGGTAATCCTGGCTGGGTGATCGGCCACCCTTTGCATTTATCAGCGATTATTTTCCCCCGAATTGCCGGCGTTGAGGGACGAGAATGCAGCGGAGGGTAGGTATTTTGTTGGCCAAATGCTTCTTGTGATGACTGATTTAGAGAAATCAAAGAATTGTAGAAATATGATGTAACATTCTGATTATATTTGCCATATAAGTTCTCTTGTAAGTTCTTTCATAACAAAAATATAACTTTGTGATTAAAAGATTTATGTTAATATAAAAAAAAACAATTTGATAAAAGTTTGATAAATTAGATATTTAAGAATTTATAAAAAGTGTTAATAGCAATTTTTATTTATATATATTAAATAATCAAAATTTGTTGCCGATAGTTACCTTTAAAATATGTTTTCACATTAGTTCTGACTTACTTATTCTTATTATTATTACTTAATTAATTTTTAAAATGTATACTTCGAATTTTAATTTTAAGAAAACGTTGGATCCTGATGACGGGACCATTGGCCCCAAAACATGTCGATAATTCATAATAATAAATATAAGTTTTATATAAAATGTTTTCTTTTTATTAATATGCATTATAAAAAATTAGTACCGTAAATACTTTATTTTGTTTCCAAAAATAAGTAGGTATCATTTCATTTCAAATATTTGGACATATAAAGCAAACATAATATATATTAATTCAAAACACATGGTTGAAGAATCTGAAGCAATGTGTGGCCACTCCACTTTAGAGGTTCTAAGGGCCACAGTAAACAAGTGATAATAGCTAACGCCCGTTGAACGGATAAGCACAACAGTTTTTTTTTAAATAAATTATAAATATAATTTATAGAAATTAACTTTGTATACACCACTTTTTTATTGAAACATGTTGAATTGTTTTCAATAAAAAAGTGGTGTATACAAAGTTAATTTCGATCAATTATAATTATAATGTCACCACAAAATAATTTTGCTGTGTTTGAAGAAAAAGTAAATTATAAATATTTAAAAATAATGTTCCTATTATCAAATGCAACACGTGTCCTTAAATATGCGATGTTCATGTTGCTTTTTCTTACATTATTACATTATTTTTTTTTTCATTAAAATATACAATAATAAATTATCATACAATAAAATATGTAATTACCCAACTAGGCAGGCCTGTTTTAGGGCAAGTTACGTGTTTCATTTTAAAACACAAGATTTAACTATAGGTACTCATTAGTATGGTTAATAAATAATTTGGAGTTCAAATATATTATTACATTATAAAATTTAAATTAGATTAATGCAATACAAATATATTTTAATTAAATGAATACAATAAAAAGTTAAATTAAATAAATACATTATTAAAAAAATATATAAAAATAAAATAAAATATATTGATTTTATTTTGTTTGCTTGTTCATCACTTGCACTATATATCTATAAGCCTAATCGCTATGCATGTCATGTACTTGTTTCGTACATGATATTTTAAATATATATTTTAATGATATTTCATATAATAAAATATCATGTTATGATATTTTAACTATACTAATAACATGATATTTTAAATATACACGCATGTTGCTAGAACAGACCAAAGACACAGCATTGTAAATGGAATATTTGACTGTAGGTATTTGAAATAAATAACGCATTGATGTTTGTCTTTTATACCTTGTATTCTGTTAGGGTGTCATGAAAGAATTAAAATATAAAAATTAATTATCATAATAGATTAGGAACCAGCGACCGCCAGACTTACGTAATAGAATCAAACTGGAAATGTTTTCTGTAGATGTACACTGTAGTAGGTAAGAAGATTTGGATATTGTGACATTTGAGTTCGGTGAATTTTGGCAGATAACAGGTAACGGAGGTACATATAAATGTAAAACATTGAAATATATGGAATCGCGTAATATTGTTAAATAGTGGCCCTAACAAAATATATAAAATTGAGATTATTTATAGAGCTGCAAAGCATCAGGCGGAAGAAATGATCCGTGAAAAGTGTCTGGCAATGATCAATATGAGTGTTTGGTACTGTACCGTTAAGCATATTAAAAAATGGGGTGTGTTATTTAAGCGTTTTAATTACTCATTTTTTGGTACCTGTTTGACCCGTTATCTGCCAAAATCCCCCAAATACAAATGTCATAATGTCCAAATTAGGGATGGGCGTTGAATGGACGGACTAGTTGAAATCAACCGTTGACGTTGCATCGACGCGTCGACCGTTTACGTTTATCGCATGGACTAGTTGAATTCGTAGACGGTGGACAGCGGACGCCGTGGTCGGTGGACGATTCGAGATTAAACGCAATGCAAAGCAACGAGCGAGAGCAAGACAAACAACAAAACGTCTCCGTTTATTTCTCTCTCATCTCTCGCTGTCGACTTGTAGATGCCATAGACGTCATAGACGGCTCGACGGGTAATTTCATTTCAACTCTAAAGTACACTACCATAGAGTGCAGATCTGTGTACACGAACTATGACTAGAGATTTGAAATTTGAATACATGCGTAGCGCGAGATAGGCTTAATAAGCTATTATCTATTATTTTTTTACTTGATTTTTTGTGATGTCACGTGCGACGATTCGGTGAATTCCCAATTTTACGCTGTATAAAATAAAACAATTCTGTTTAATTATTTTATTTTTTATTGAACTATTATTAATTAACAGGCCGGCTAGATATTTTTCTAAAATCAATATTTTATTCGATCGATCTCGACTTCTTATATCTACCTGAAAAGGGATGCTAAAATTTAATTATTGTGTTATTTCCTTACTTTTCAACTTTAGCATATAAATGATAAACAAACTTGTAGGGAATAAAATTTTCTATACCTAACTATGGTCCTTATTCAGGAGTCCAACATTAATTGTTGTATATGTAATACAATCTTGAATTTAGGTTTAATTAATTTTTATTATAAATTCCCTATTTTCAACTTTATAGATAAAAAAATAAATCTATTATAATTTTGTTTACACCACTTTTTTTTGTTTTTTGGTTTTTTACATGTTTCGGGAACAATGTTCCTTTTCTCAAATTGAGCCATAAACTAAAGTTGACAAATAATACAGATATATTTATTTATTAATAATGTCACCACAAAGTGAAAGTCTGACTTTGAAAGATGTATTCTTCAATAAATTTCTAGATAAAATCTCAAATGTAAAGTATTTTTAAATTATGTATTTATTTATAAATTTATAGATAATAAATAAATGTAAAGATTTTTATCATTTTATTTAACTTGTATTGAAACGAATGAATTTTTCGTAATCGATTTGAGTTAGTGTGATGATAGTCCAACGTTTTACAATAAATAATATTCATAATCAAGGCAGGAATATAGTCCTGCTAGGTTATTATTGTTTTCCAAATAACCCTGTACACATGTAATAATGTGTATCTAATATATTTTTCTATACACACATTGCTTTGTACTTTATATTTTTAATTTTTATACTCATATTTTAATGCTTATACCCGATACTTTCACTGCTTATATATGTAGTTTATATTTATATTTTACTGCTTACACCTGATATTGTTGTGTATACCTACTTCTTTCTTTATTATATATAGAAAAAAGTATATAAAAGAATATGTAAAAGCCTATAAACAAATAAATAATAAAATATTTCTTTTAACATATAAGCACAAGTAGCGGCTTTACTTTCCCCGAAACTATATTCCTTCGAACTTCTTTAAATATTAAAAATTAACGTAATATAAATAACCAACGGTTGTGCCGTCGAGCAGCGTCGCGTCAGACCGTAGACAGTTGACTGTCGTCCCGATGTTTAGATAAACGTCCGCGACGTCCGCGTAACGAAGTTGACGCGTCAACTAGTTGACGAATTCAACTAGTTGATCGTCTCGTCGATGGATGGACGTGGACGGTCTCGTTTCGTCGACGGTAAATACGTCGACGACCCATCCCTAGTCCAAATCGTCTTACCTGCTATAGTGTACATCTACAGAAAATACTTCTGTCTGGCGGTCGATGGTTCTTAGTCTATAACAAATGCGTGACCTCGAAATCCTGAACTGATAAAAGCTCATATGTTAAATATTAATGTCAACCAATCCCGGTGAGTGGGATTTTTAAAATAAATTTAATCTATAACAATAACAAGTAAATCCAAAAAAATTTTTTTGGATTTACTTGTTAATCATGTTGAACATTGAATGTGGCTTAATCATGTTGAACATTTTTGTCTAACCGTTTTCTTCTAAACCAAATTTATCTTGAGGTATTACAAATCTAAATTTAACATAACCCTAAATTATTGGTTTTGACATTTTCTTCCGACGACTAATGTCAAAGTTGAAACTGGAAACTAAAATTAATAAATTTGCAATCATAACTTTTTTTCATATTAAAATTAATAAATATCGATGCTACGTAGGCACTTTTAATTTCAATAGTAATAGAAAATTATTCATTTTAATTGAAATGATTTAATAAATACTTACGTAAATTTTGAACATTTCAGGGCTCTATCTGGTCGGAAAGTTGGTGAAAAACAATTATTAGATTCCATCACAACAAACAAGCACACAAAGGGAATTAAATAAAAGCACATAAAAATGATTAATTTCCCATCATTAATCAGTAGGTACAGTATAACTGCTCGATCAGCTCGATCACTTCTCTTAAAGGCTACATTGCTATTAAACAATTTATTTCAAGTGCCTACAAATCCTGACATCCCTACAAGTATGGTCTGCAATAATGACCTCCGACTGCACATTACTGTCTCATTGAAAAGCAATATGGAATTAGTAATTTCATATTAATTATGTCTGTAAGTCAGTAATTGCACTTCTTGCTCCAAGTGAGATAGCGCCGTGCACACTAATTTTCTGCTCTGAAGTCCTCACGAAGGGTAGTCACTACCTAGACTCACTTTTCGCATCTCTACGTATAGGCAAGTCAGGGTAGATTTTAAAATTCCCATCTTCATGGTGCAAACTCGACAAAATCAATTATATATTATGGAAAACTTTTGAGGTGAAAATATTTTTTTTGTTATTATTTATCCCAAATACATGATGGATAATTATTTCCATTATGTGTCCTGAAAAGGAGACGGGCACGTCTCGAAACCTAAAAATCTCAGTTAATGGTTATATTCTAACATTTTGATAATTATTTAATTTAAATTTATAATTAGGCTTTTTGCATGACTTCTCGAGTTTATTTATTTCTTCAACGGATTTCGCAAACTATCATTTCCTTCATCAGGGTGGTAAAAAATCTAATTCTTTATCTAAAACTCATAACTTTTGTTTAAAAAATTCTAAATCTTTAAAATATTTCTAGTACCTGACCGTCGCGTATATTCTCATTAGTTTAATTATGTACTTATCACATATCATTATCAACATATGAATTTTGATGTAACGAATGTTATTTTTATGTTATTTATAAAACGTATTTTATTATTTATAAAACAGCACAGTACATGGCCGTTTAAACGATAAGGTCGATATATTGACGGAAAAATACCAGATTCAAGGTGTAATTGGTAGCATACCTGCCCGGAAAGTTAATTGATTTTGGTCCAAACCCGGTAGCAGCCAAAATATTTTTCGTTGATTTGATTTTCTGTATGAATTTCTAATTGATTAATAAATTTGATTTTAAATCTCACAGAACTTTGTTGTGAATAAATTTCAACTTCACAATAAGAATGTGTTCTTGAATATAATATAGGTATGCGTGT
Organism: Agrypnia vestita; assembly: GCA_016648135.1. Taxonomy (NCBI): domain Eukaryota; kingdom Metazoa; phylum Arthropoda; class Insecta; order Trichoptera; family Phryganeidae; genus Agrypnia; species Agrypnia vestita. The sequence goes on from JADDOH010008402.1 coordinate 62,147, forward strand.
TGTATCAAATGTGTCCAAAAAATTAAAAATAATGTAAACGGTTAATTCTGGCGTCCTCTAGCGGTAGTTACACAAAGTTAAAAAAGTTTTGCCTACCGCACCAGAAAAAGTGGATTGCTCTAAAAAATTGATAATATACGTTAATCAATTAATAAATGAGAGACAAGGTAGATATATTAACGGAAAATCAACAAGCTGATGTGGTGTAATTGGTAGCATATCTGACCGGAAAGCGGGTATTCTGGATTCGAATCCCGGTAGCAGCCAAAATATTTTTTCGTTGATTTGATTTTTCTGTATGTCTTTCAAATTGTTGAATAAATTTGGTTTTAAAATATCATTACTTGACATGATAGCAATTCGTGGTGCGAACATTTTTTTTATTCTTCTTCTCATATTTTGATTTATGATCATGACCAATGACATATGCGATATAGTAATGGATGCACTTATTAGTTTTAATGTTTTTTAAACTGAAATATTGAAAAAAAAATCATAATAATTTGTAACAAAATATATTTCAGAGTATTTTATTTAAAAAACAGAAATTCAATGTTTTTGTTTTTTCATTTAATTAATTTCATTTTATTTTTTCATTTTCATTTCACACCTCGATAGTTTCATTTTATTTAGTAATAATTATGAAATCATACTAATTTTGAGAACAGAATGAGATCAGCTATTGGATAGGAAGTTACGGGCGGTGATTGAGGTGTTTTTTTTTTTACGAAAATGGCGCTATAGAAATTATCAATTTTTATTATTATTATTATTATTATTGGGGGTAATTTTGTCAAAAAAATATTTGGCTTTCCTTTTTTCCTAAAAATTATGCTCAAGTACAACTCGTGCTTTGGCGACACCTGAACTGACTGCACGCTACTGGTACATAAATATTTTTTACTTATTATAAAAAAGGTTCTTTAAAAGTGAACGTTATGTCTGCAGTTAATCCTTCTGGAAACGATAAATGAGTCGAATGGGCATATTTATTCCAATCGAAAATGTCATTCAGATAAGGTCCTATTGTGTGCGTTTACTTGCAAAACGTTTTCCACGGGACATTTCACCTGTCGTCCCGCAACTAATTGCAGATTAAGTGCGCACTCTAACTTGTCCACATCCGCTGTGCATGCACCTTTATGTCACGTCGATATTTGTATGCTCACTGATCAGAGCTGGATAAACAGGTTATCTGTTTATAAAATGCTCAAAAACGATATCTTGAATTTGAAATGCAAAAAAAAACTGGGTAGGCCTTTTTAGATCGGGTTGGAGAACCAACATATCGTGAGCGCACTGCGAAAGTTGATCAAGTCAAATTTATTTTTTGAGATTTTTTGATGTCGTTGTACTGGAAGATGTCTTTTGTAGAAAAAGTAATAATGTTAATTTATTTCCCATAATATTCCTCAAAAACAAAACTTGGTAGTGACTGATTGATCACGTTATTCTATGAATATATGCTACACGAAAAATTGACCAAGACACATATATTATTTAAGAGGTATGTTGGTCTGTAAAATCTGTAAGATTACATAAAGCAAACATAGAAATAGAAAGTTAATTCAAAATATAATAATAAATCGTGATAAAGGAGTACTTATTAAATTTGAGCGGGAAGAAGGACAGTGAGGGGACGTCAGGGTAAAGGACACACTCCCTAATAGGGAAAGGCAAAACAAGGATCACACTAAAAGGCGAAGTTCAAGTCCAAGCACCACGGGTCCACAGTCAGGAAATCAAAGAAATCACCCATGAAGAAGCTTCCATTGCGAAATCCACCTCCTGCTGAACTCTTGGAAGAGTCCAAGGTTTCTCTTATTCTTGATGAGGTCACTGTTCCGTACGGAGCCGTGCCTCACCCCCTCCAGTCCTGCAATCATAGTCTCTTGCAACAACGAACAAGTATTTTGACTTGGTCACTTTTTTCAGAATGCTCACATATCTAATGCAATATTTTTATTCGAACTGACTTCACATCGATACACCGCGGTGTGAATGTAAAGTATTTCAAATGACTTAAATATTTGAACACAAATTGAAAAATTATGATCGCTTGATCTACAATCGCTACAATTAATCACAAGCGGCATGCAGTCCATATATTCACATGTGCCGTACTCAATTTCTCATTTCTGAAAATTAAATATGAAATAATTATCTCTTAATATTCTTAGCGCAAGCGTCAATAACTTTTTAATGTTGGGTAATATTCTTGTAGAAAATAATTCATTTATATGATGTATATATTTGCTGATAAATATTGTCACGTGTCAATGGCTGCTGGAGGAATTAATGAGGACGCTGGAATTTAATTACGGATTTATTAATTAATTAATTAATTATTTGATGTACAAAGTCACTTATCACTATTAAATTTAACGCTATTCTTTAAATTAAACTGTTTCGTAATTAATCAATTGTAAATAGACACTTTATCGCTTTAACACTTTATTCAATATTCCCTATAACATTCCATCCAGTTTCCACGCGTGTTATTTGCTTCAGTTTATTTCGCTACGTCTATATATAAAAATATAACTTTTTCCAGCTTTCTTTAATGTACACGTCTATCCATTTCTATTTATTACTATACTAGGTACTCCACGAACTTAATTTTTATAATAAATCAAAATATACCGAGACGAAGCTATTTATACGAGAAAGTATGTATGAAAATCTTTTGGGTGTTTATATGACCTATCATACGGCTGACTTAAGGGATCACTTTACACAATGTAACGTTCATAATTCCACTCACGATTGACCACCACATCTATGAATTTTTTTAAATATTTATATATTGTCACGGAATCTATGTTGGCTATTGGAGGCAAATAAAACATTTATTAATTAACTTATCACTTGAACACGAATTTCATCGGAGCACCACTCTATAATTCACACCAACTTTGCAATTCGTACTACTTGTCACTCCTAAATATTTCACAAATACTTTGGTAGGTAATTTTCTATTACGCTTTACCTACTCTTGTCTAATACTTGTTTATGGTATCGAGCGTTTCCAATTCGCTAGCTTCTATGGTCGTGTCGCTTGTCAAACAACACTAATATTAAGTGCGCAGTAGCCGGTCAATCTTTTTTGAAGTCAATGTCGCTTCGCGATGTTTCCGGAATTTATTGTGTTATTCCAGACCTTTGCAGTAATTTTCAATTTACTTTAAAAGGTGTGGAGAGCTGTAAAATCGTCGATTATTTGCAATTCTTTCTGCCTCTACGTCTCCTGACAATACGTTATTTATATATTATTTATAAATAAAATAAAATATACACCAGGTTCCATTTCATTTTACTTACGCCAACGCCATTAATGTTTGAAAATAACAACCGCAGATTAAATTTACAACCATAGAAAAAATAACCATAGATGGCGTTAGTTTTAGTAAAAGTGAAACGTGGTATATAAATAGCATATACACATCTTCCGAAAATTTTATAGATGTGATGGTCAATCATGGCTGGAATTGGTGAACGTTGCATTGTGTAAAGTGATCACTTAAGCCAGCCATATGTCAGGTTGTAAGCCAGCTAAATAAATAGCTTCGTCTCTTGAGACATCTACAATATATCTCGATTAATAACGATCCCTCTGGGGACAACTGTGTTACTAAAATATTTTAACACACTCAAAAATAATGTTCATTTTTTAATTTGTATAAAATTTAAATTTAGTTTAAGATAATTAATACCTAGGTATATTTATTTAAGTCAAATAATTCATTAAATTATAGACTTGTACACAATACGAAAATATCAAAATTTCCACATTAAAAGAAATATAGCCAAAGCAATTGTCACGTCAACCTTGGCCTTCTTTTATAGGTATTAGGTCCTTACATATGAAATTGACGTTTAGTATGGGAGGAACATAAAGCCGATTTTTTTTATTATAATATATTTATTTAATCAAAGTATGTACCATTGCTATCTATGCACTTTTGCCATCTCATAGGTAGTTCATCGATCCCTTTACTAAAAAAACCATTCGGACGGGAATCAATAAAATCTTTGAAGGCGGTTTGGACTGCCCCATCGGAGTTGAATTTTTTCCTTTGCAAGAAGTTATCCAAATTTCGAAAAAAATGGTAATCTGTTGGGGCACGGTCCGGAGAGTACGGTGGATGTCTTAGACATTCCAATTGAAGCTCCTATAATTTGGTAGCCGTCTGTTGTGCAGTGTGTGGTCTAGCGTTATCATGAAGCAGCAGCGGCCTAGAGCGATTAACCAGCCTCGGTTGTTTAGCAGCTAGCTTTTCCATCATGGTTTGCAGTTGCTGACAATAGACATCTGCCGTAATCGTCTGGCCAGATTTAAGAAAGCTGTAGTGAACGACACCAGCACTAGTCAACCAAACGCTCACAAGTAACTTTTTTGGAGTCAATTTTCGCTTGGGGCATGGTTTGGCTGGTTCGGCAGGGTTCAGCCATTGCGATGAGCGCTTCCGATTATAGTACAGGATCCACTTTTCATCACAGGTAATGATTCGATTTAAAATCCCTTCATTATTGTGCCGGTTGAGTAATGCAACGCAGCAGTCAACGCGCGTTTGTTGATTTGCTTCACTCAATTCGTGAGGTACCCACCTTTCAAGCTTTTTCACCTTACCAATTTGCTTCAAGTGGATTAAAACAGTTTTATCACTAACACCGCAGCCTGCAGCTAACTCGGATGTGGTTTGCGATGGATCCGCTTCCACAATAGCCTTCAATCTTCATTATCAACTTTGGTCTCCGGCCGTCCACGGGGCTTGTTCTGCAGGTCGAAATTTCCAGAACGAAAACGTTGGAACCAAAAACGCACTGTGTTTTCTTTTGCGGCACCGTCGCCATACACATCATTAATCCTTCGAGCCGTTTCTGCAGCACTGGTGCCACGGTGGAACTCGTACTCGTTAATAACGCGATATTTCAAGTTTTTCATTTTATAAACTGAGTGACGCAAAGAAAAAAACAATTGAGGAAAAAACCAATGAATTATAATTTTCAAAACACAAATACATGAGTAAATAGCTGTATAAATTTGGATTTGGAATTCCTAACCAAAGAAAAGATATTTGAGATCAAATTTGCCAGTACGGCAAAACGCCAATTTCATATGTAAGGACCTAATATATATGTTTTAATTTTATATTTATTTTTTGGTTTATTTTTGGTTATTTATCTGGTGTATTGGTTTAATTATCTTTATTTCAGTTTATTATTAATTTGTTAAATGTTTCTAATTATTACTGTTTGCTTGTGTACTAATCATCGTTTATATATATTGAACATTTCTATTGTTCATTTATTTTATATTATTAATTTTATATTGTTTTATATTCTTACATTTTATATTGTCTATTTCACTTAAATATGTTTTATTTCTATTATTATTTTTTAATTATTTACTTTAAAACGTGTTTTATGTTAGGAATATACAAATCCTTGTTATCTTCTTGTACTGTAAAAGCCCACTAGGGCGTTGATTAATAATAAATAAATATCAATTTTAACGCATTTTAACATACCAAGTCAGGATTGACTCGGAACAAGTCGAATTTACTGACAACATGAACAAATTTTAAGTTTATTTTTGATAAGTTTTTTTAATCTTTTAAATACATAAAAGTTTTTTTACGCGCGATAGCAAGTCCACATTTTTGGACATGACTGCTTTAAGGTACAGATACACATGCTTCTTTACTGGCATGCTAATGAGCATGCCATTAATAAGCATTCCCTAACAACTGTACACATTTGCTCATTACTGGCATGCTTATTAGTGGCATGCTCATAAATAAGCATGTCCAAAGCTAACAATCAAACACACATGCTTATTAGTGGCATGCCTCTTTGTCTAGATAGAGACGCTCTTTGTTTCAAATGGGAACTTTGCACACTGGAAATAGAAAATTCAAGTGAACCAATAAATCAAAAAAGTTCCCGAGTTTTCCCAAACCGCAAACATTTTTGATTTTAGTGTTAGATAATTTTTATTGTAAGATTGAATCATTCATGCCTATTAAAGTTTGTTCGTAAACATTATTTCTCACTATATTTATTTTTACACAAACGGTGACCGAGTATTCCACAGACATTCGTGAATTCTTATAAGAAGTCAGGGGCGAAATATGTTTTTATCATCTCCCCAACGCGCCATATTTGTGTTCATCTCGTCGCGGACTGAGAAGATCGCATTGACTCACACTTCCGCGAAGCCCGCGAATGACATAAGCATGCTCATAAATAAGCAAGTCTGTTCACACATGCTCCAAAGATACCCCTTCTCTATGGTGAATGACATTCTCTATGGCATGCTTATAAATCAACCGGCGGTTGATTTTTGAGCATGCCACTAGGTGGCATGCTCATTTCTAGCAATGTGCGTACACACATGCCACTAATAAGCATGCCACTGTCAAAGTCGATACTGCGCATGCTCACGTGCCACTAAAGAAGCATGTGTATCAGACGCTTTAAGCGGAGTCCTCGAGTGCTCCACGCTGTGCATATATTTATGTACCAAGGAACTTTACACAATGTCAAGTCAAGCCAAAAAATATGCGTCTTAGAATCAGTACAGTGATTTCTGGACTGCATACATATAATAGAAATTGTATTGTCAATGTGTGTAACATACTTATTATAAATAAAATATTTTATTATATGATTACTATTAAATCATTTTAAGCAATACCAAAAAGCTCGTGCGAATGTCAATGAATGGCTCGTGAGGCCTAATATGGATCTGATCTTTATGCAAATAAAATCTGCGGTTACAAATGCTCTTTCAGATTCTACGTTATTTTTTATGATGGTAAACTACTTTTCTGGTTAACGGAGCTGTTATTTTTTATATTATCGGTATTTATAAATTAATTAATCATGCATTAGCCGTAATATCGAATATAGATTTTATTTAATTTACCGATTGTACCGGTAGTGAAATCTTTATACGTGGTATTAAAGACCCCCATTTAAATAAACCCTGTCATATGAAGTTGTATATTTATTTATTTAAAGTTTAAAAAAATAGATATTTTTCTTTGTTTCAAATACAAATATGTACTATGTACCTACATAATTTCATAATTTCATTGCTAATTCTTGCATATAAAATCTAAAACACGAAGTGTAATCTTAGTATGCACATTGTACATCCTTTCTTGCATTTAGTATTAGAAGGTGTTAGATGTTTTTATACCTACTAAGTTAAGTTTGTTGTACAAAATGTATATTTTAGAAAGAATTTTTTTTTATATATTTAGGTTGTTTAGCGAACTAAATTATACAAAACTGTGAAAAATGAACAAGCTGCGGTGACTTTAAACATAAAATAATATGTGAAGTATTCTGAATAATTCATGTAGACAATGCTTTATGTTATTAGATGTTGAGAAAAGCTGATGTTTTCAAGTCCACGTGGTGTTACGAGATCAACATTTATAACGATTATTAACCGTAAACAAGAAACGTCTGTCCGTTTAACGAATCGATTTCACGTTTAAAAATGTTTAATTTATTCGTGAAAAATATTATTATCAAAACATTGGTAGGTATACGCCATTGTCCATGGCTAGCTAGTCTTCGGCAGTATTAGTAGCTTTTATATTCACACTAGCTGTATCCCGTCAAAAATGACGTATTTTATATGTCGGTTCCTAAAGAATAATTTATTTTATTTAAAAAAATAAAATAATAATAAACACCAGTTACCAAATAAAATAGAATATGTGCAAAATACAAGTGTAATGGATTGAAACAATATTTTTATATGTAAGTATATTCTGCGAACGCAATTACTGGATTTTGTCCACAGAGAGATAATTATTAATTAATATAAATTATAGATATCTCACAGAGATGAAGTTATCTATTTGGAAAATGTGGATGGAAAGACTTCCAGTTGAAGACTCAAAGAGTGGCCCAGGGCTTATGACCTGTATGAGCTGGCTTAAGTTAAAACTTTATACAATGCAACGTTCACCGATTCCACTGTAAGAACATATTTAAAAAATATATAGAGGTGTCATTACCAGCTGCGAAATCTATGTATAATATATGGGAAGGACTACATGTCTCTAGCATAGTCCATTCGAATATATGAAAGAAACTGATTTAGAATAAATATACAACTTTCAAAAATTTGAAGTTTGGATGCTCTTACGGTGCAATCGGTGAACGTTGCATGTGAACGTGTAAAGTGATCACTTAAGGCAGCTCATACAAGTCCTGGGCCATCCTATAAAACTTCTTCTCTGTGAGACTTCTATAATTTATCTTAATTAGTAATGGATTTAGTTTATAATATTTAATGTATAACGCGATTTATACTATAAAAATATATCATTTAGATTTGTTAGTAATTCAAATAAACCAAATAAGCAGAAAATAGCTAAAAGAATTACCATATTACTAAGTATTATTACTACTATATTATACTACTAAGTATTAGAAAAAATGTGATACTACGTTACGGTTGACGGTAATAAAACTGATGTCCTGTAAATATGGCCTCGCTGTTTTATGGGTAATTTAATAGTTGGTTAGGAGGACAAATATTTAATGTAACCATTAAATTAGGTGAAAAATATTAACTTTGTTACCTCGACGTGAATAATATTTTACTACTTAAATTTCAAGAGAAATCATCGACAAGTATTAAACTTCACCAGTCGATGTTTTTCTCGAAATTTAAAATATGATTAAATTCACAAACAAAAAACGAAACAATGTTAATGTTTTTCACCTAATTTAATGATCATAAATAATCTGTACAATGTTCTAAGCCTAATCCATTATTTAATGTAACTTTTACATACCAACATAAATATACAAACCAACGGAATGAATTTAATTTCTTGGAAACATACATATTTATTTTTATTTAATGTTGTTTCCGTTTGCACGCGTTCTTATTCACGTTTAAATGATATGATAAATGTTTTACTTTATTATTTCCCAGACTATTTAAAAAAAAATACTTCAATAAAGAAAAACATACAAGTAAAAAATAGTTTATTCGATAACCTATGTAACTCATATCAAGAATTAAACTTATAACAGAACAGGTATTATCAGTACCTACCTAGTGTAATAAGAAGCGCAAACATAGAGTAAACATTAATACCCAGTTGCAAGATTACTCACAAAACTATCTCCTTTCCTTCCACACTGGTCATACAATGTTATTAAATTATAAGTAATATTTAAACAATAAACAGTTTTCTCATCAATGAAACAAAATTACAGAACACCGATTGATTTCTACCAACGCTAGTATTTTTGAAAAGGGTTGCGATTTTCCACTAATTTGATTTGATTTATTTGTTAATAGAACTCATCAGTACCTACAATAGTTTAAAGTGACAAATTTGGCAAACCAATAACAAAGATCCGAGACTCAAAATAAAACGCAGCAATAATGCAACAAAGTAAATATAACATGAAATAATTAATCAAAAGCAAAATAGAAATGAATACTTGTATAAACTAAAATAATGAACTGTAGCAAAGAAAACAAACTAACCGAGAAGTACTTAATATAAATATAAATAATAATAGAAAAATAATGGTAAAGTATTAAATAAAACATAATAATCAAAAGTAGCACAAAGAATTTTTTTTTGACAAAATAAGAAAAAAAAATTAAACAAAGTATGATGAAACAAACAAAAATGATAAAAGCTACCACCAATCAGATATTGCAATAATAATTATAATAATGATATTAATTTATATGTATATTCTAACTCAAATATTAATATGTAAAACATATGCAAAAGCACGTTAATACAAAATAAAAGTTATAAACATTATCGGAGTGCGACAGTTTTACTAACCTTCCCATAATATCGGAATTTTTAATTTCATACGCCAGTTCATCGTGTACCTCTTCATCCTCCGTGCATGTCGGCAGCGTCTCTCTATTTCCCGATATGATTTCACCGCCGTCCTTCGAATCCGGTCCAATGACATCACGGCCTGAGATATTTTCTTTCCCACGTGGTTCTCTGTTGTCTTTCCCGCCACTTTTCCCGCGCTTCCTCTGCAAATAGTTTATGAATTTTAAAACTGTCCGCTGAATCATGGCTCGATCAACACTTTCGATAAGAATTATCGGTTATGTAAATTCAAAAGAATAGGCGGGCGTCCGCCGCCGATTTGGCGAGATAATGTAAACTGTTGCGAGACAAAAAACACGCGGTGCAGGGAGCAATTGCCCGCTGTTTTGTGGCGGGAGCTGCGACGCCGCGACACCCGGCGCGCTGCTTGGCATTGGCGTCTAAATTAAATCATCCCGCGGGAAGGTGAAGGTTGGTGCGCCGCGACCACCGCTCGTGCGGGAGGTTGCGCATCTCTGCATCTCACCTCTGTTAAGTGCCTTTATTTTCATCGGAGATAAATTTTCGATGCCAGGGGAATTCAAATGTTGCAGAATTTGATTTTCTTCAATGTTTTAAAAAGAGAAAACACCTAAATGTCATCATAATATACACCGACAAGTCAAATTAAGTTTTTAAATGATGCCGCTAGATGCCAGTAACACTGCGAACATCTTTTCATAATTATATCTACTCATTTTTTCGATGTTATCTTCGTTACATATCCGAAATCGTCTACCTGATTTCCAACAAATTTAAGAGACAGTACAAAAAATGTTACAAATTAATATTTTTTTAAAATCGATCGATTACGACACTGAAATATTATTTTATATAATATGTTTTTGGGTTACGTATTTACGTATTTTAAGTTCATTTTTTTTAAATTTGCTTATCCTTATTTTCAGATATCAACTTTTCCAAAGGGTTTTTCTATATATTCTCTGGAATAAATTCCGATTAAACTTGCAGAGAACGTATTTTTACTTTAAAAAGTCGACGATAATTTCAGAGCTAACTTCGATATACCTACACTGATGTGTTGTTTTATTCTTTTTGTTCCGGAAACCCTCATGGAAATGGAAAAATATAATATTACCTACTGGAATATCATATTCAGTAATATGATATTTTTGCAATCCTCTCAAACAATTTGGATTTGGTCACATTTTTTCTCAACTACATGCAATATATACATACATTTATATTGTACATATCACCCCCACCCTCGACCAAAATTTTTGAATGATACCATAAGCACACACATTTAAGCTTGATAATAATATATCAGCAGATATTTGCTTTCTGATCTGTATATATTCAAAACTTCTGTACTGTTATCAAACAAACATATAAACGTATGACAGTATTCTGTACAAAAAATTAACATATGTGAGTCCATTGGACAGGTAAATATAATAAATAACAAATAGCGGGGACATCAAAATGGATTATTTTCCACTTCTTTTAGAGTCTTCACGACTTATTCCCTCAGTAGCGATGATATTCAATTACCATTTCATTAAACATGGTTTATTATTATTTTCTTGGTTTGTTTTGAAACTATTAATATTTTCTGTTTTAATGTGTTTTGTGTTTTACACAACTCATTTTTCTTTTAAATCACCTTTATTGTCGAGATTTCGTTTCAAATTACAATATTGACGGTGAAATGCGTTCATTATTTTTACTTAATCGCAATTACTTGACATGAAGCTGAATGGTTTTGAAGAACGAATTTTTGAAAATCTTTAAGAGCAAAATCTTTTGAAAATCTTTAACAAGCAAATGGAATAAAATAATTATTATTATCACTCCTTATTTAAATAAATTATCTGTGCTTTTTGAAATAAGGAGTTGATTTGAAATAAATAAACCTAGTATAGTAGGTATACAATCAAATTTATTTCAACTCTTTCGTTAATAATATTAAAAAAAGAAATAGTAGGTATCACCTATTATGTCTTATTAATGTTATTTATGAATAAAATAAAAGGTGCAAAACAAAATAACTTTTTTACTACCTAATTTGTTTAGGTACACTAAACAAAAAATACTCTTTAATTTTAAGAACAAAATAATTTCTTCTAAATTTTGGTCATCTTGTATGGCACTCTTTTTAATGAACTACAATAAAATTAAAATTAAAAAGTACCTATCTGCTAAGTATGACAACAAAATATTTTGAACGGAAATAATACTTAATGTATGAAAATAAAAAGAGTTTTCTCTCAAACCAAAAAAAACTGTGAAGAGCTTCATTGAGCTACAACTATTAATAGGTTTAATGGACTAGTAATTATCAGTTTTCATAATTAAACAATCTAATTTTATAAGTGAGAAACAATAATTTATCAACATTTGAAACAGCGCGAAAACTCCCGAATTCAGTTTCGGCATCCGCCATAGTTTCGGCTGGATGGCTGTCGAAACCGAAACTAAGCCGAAACCCGTTTATTTTCCGAAACTAGGCCGAAACCGAAAGTTTGGTCGGACACTAGCTAGATACGTAAATAGTTCGATTTGTAGAATATATTGATCACAATGCATTTTATTTGGAAAGCCTAGGATAACCCAGTATTGAGCAATTTTCAAAAATGAAACTGAACCTGAAAATGCAAAAACGCTGTGCGGAGCAAAACAATAAAGGTCGCTATTTTTGAACCGGATACAATAAAAGTTAAAAAAATAGTTTTGAGCAACCAAAACATAAGGACACGCTCCTACATATATGATTTTTTCTGAGATGGTCAAGCAATCAGTGCCGGACCTCTTGAAATGTATTGGCCCAATAATGACAATGCAATTCAACATTGAAGTGAGAAAAAAAAAGTAGAATTCCCGGCTTTGTGCCAATCACAATTGTAGACTATTCATTTTTGTAGATTTAAGGTGTATTTATATTTAGAATTGTACGCCAAGATTGCAAACGTATGAAAATGTATGCTTGTTTATGCCGCTACTCGCCGCAGGATTTCGGCCGGGGGCCTTGGAATATTTGGGCTTCTAGTTTTAGTTAAAAAGGTGTATAGTCAATCAGAGAAGAGGAAATTAACCATTGGTCTAGGTATGGATCTTCTCAAGCTTCTACAAGGTCTGTACTTCATCGTTCAGAAGCTTTCGAGAGAAGGATCACTCCTTACAAAAATCCATGGAAATTCTCGGTATATATATGTGGGTACATAGTTCAAGAACGAAATTTCATTTCTAGCAGTTGTCTGCCTGCTGTACCTATTTTAGAAGGAAAAAACTGTTTCATTAATTCTCAAAAACAATATAATACCGTTTTCTAAAGCCATAGGTAATCAGCAGGGTTGGGTAATATGCACATTTTATGGTACTATATTAGAGCCGGTTATTTTAAGATACAATTGTAAGTCAGTAAGCGTGATTTTTGGACAAATTAAAAATGTGAAAAGTATGTAGACAAGATTCAGTCAAAAATATTCAAACAAAATTTCTTATGCGTAATTATGTTGGCTTTTCAGAATCCAAACGGATTCCGAGAATTCCTTTGCGATTACACAGTAGTTAAATCTCTCCACTACAAATTTACACATGTCATCAGTCATCAGAGATTACGAAGCGTATTTCTAAATCTGCGCTAATCTCTGTTACGAGATGTGTAGGTACCGATCTTTGGTGACAATCTCGATATTAAATAGTCTCCGTGAATGAGCTTTTTTATAGTCACAAAACAATCCCAAAAATGAACTGTCAAATCACTATCAAAATACGTAATTCTCTACAATGACTGTCGCTAACGCTACCAGATGGCGCAAACAATCATAACGTATTTAAAATAATGAGATATAAAAAGCCAAAAAATATGTAAATCTGTAAGTAACAATGTCCGTCATTAACGCTAGCAGATGGCGCAAATAATACTGAAGTATAAAAAGCAAAAAAATGCGTAAGTCTCTATGTAACAATATCCATAATTATCGTTACCAGATAGTGCAAATATTGATGAGGTGTATAGGTTAAAAAATAAATAAAAATTGCATCAATCGCTATTTAAAAATGTCCGTCACTAAGGCTAGCACATGCCATAAATAATGATGAGGTATAAAATAATAATGAAGTTTTAAAAAAAATGCATAACTCTCTAAGTAACAATGTCCGACACTAACTTTACCAAAACGCTAGACTAGCTTAACACGGCCGAAATGTATAGAAAAAGTACGTCACTTTTAACGAGTTAGATAGTCATAAAATTATACGGTTTGACTACCATTCGCAGGTTCAACCCTTTGGAAACCTCACAGAAGTCGTAACAAAATGTAGAATTGTTCTTGGCACGTGTTTCACTTTGATTTGTGTCGCTAAACATTGGCGTTCAATTCTGAATCCAGTTTTACAGCAGAGTGACAGCGAAAATAAATAGTTGCGATATATTATCGACAGCGCAAAATACGCTATCTCCGCTAGATTCTAACTGTGGACGTGGACCCGCGTTATTACGCCAGATGGACAGTGACACGACAAAAGGCCCACGCGACAAAAGATCCACGCGACATTAGATTCAACGACATAATGACGACGAACGAAATTTCAAAATGTTTTTTTTTATTATAGAGCTTTTATATAAAAAATAAATTAACGAATCGATAATGGTGACAAAATCATTTAATGTATCTACTCTTTCACAAATTCTTAAAAACATTTCCAATCAAATAAATAGACGAAAATATTGCATAAATATAACCTTTCGAGAATTAAAATAAAAATACAAATCATGCTAAAAATGTGCATTATGTGCTTTCAGCAGAGTTATATAAGATATGGCCCCTTCGTTTCCCAGGGTAGTTACCTACAAATATTTTTCATTTTTGCAATACAGCAGAATTCACGAAAGGAGATATTTAATAATTCGCCCAATGATTTTATCGGTTACTTTTTTTAAGAATTTGCGAAAAAGTATATATGTACAAAGATATCGTTAACATTATAAATTCATTAATTACCTAAAGCTCTTTCATGAGAAAGAAAATTGAAATTTTGTTGGATATAACGTAGGACTTTTTCGAATGGAATTTTTTTTTATAAGACAAATATCCGTAATGTTACATATTCAAGTAAAAATATTTTTTAATTATATGTTAAAATGAAATAGTAAAATTATTTTCTACTCTCGATTTAAAAATATGTTTCGTTGGAATTTTCAGACACTGACGGAAATACACGACGTGTAGTCGTATCAAATGTCGATTTTTCACAATCCATGTTCGTTACGATTTATGCGGCCTGTATATTTTAACAGCTTAATAAATACTCCTCCCTAATTGCTTTATGTCAAGACTGTGGCGGTAGGGTGACCACTAGTGTTGTGTGTTCATCTCTGGGACCCATCTTAAAGCTGTATTTGCTTTTATAGTTACCTCTATCTCCTTCATTACGGTTGGAGAGTATGCAGGCTGTTAATAAATAACGTGCTTTGTTTATTTCTTCTAAAGTATAATGCTTTCCAAGTACCAAATTTCTCGTTAAAATGAAGATATATATCTATGTGTTTATGCATATTTGTACAAACGTTTTGTAAAATAGGTTTTCGGTTAATCGCTCCAATAATTAAAATCTGTAGTCTGTAGTGGAAATGTGGTAAATTAGGTTAAAATGAATATATTTCATTTCAATATACTTGCCCGTAAGTATTTCCATGCGGAATAAATTACATTTTAACTTAATTTCTTGTCTATTTTTCTTCCTTTTTTTTATTTTTTTCTTGTAATTTTTTGTAACTTTTTTGTAATTATTAGAGCGATCACAAATATACACACTTATATATTGTGGAGAAAAGAAAGATTTTTGGAGTTACTCTAAGAAAACTATGAAAATTAGCATTTCAGCTCGCTGAGAAAAATAAATGTGTTCATAATTTCAATAGTCGCATTGTAATTAATGGCTGGATAAGTCTGGGCAAGAAATTTCATGAAACGCCATCCTGAGCAATGCATGCGTGACATGTATTCTAACTCTATAGAGGGCTGGTATTCCTGTTCTATATGTTTAAATGGGCCTATAAATCTTATGCTGGCAAAAACGGTGATGATTATGAAATGCTGTGAATTTGAGAATTTTTTAATGCTTTGTAATGAATAGGAAATTGAATCCCATTCTTCCCCAACCATGGAGCAAAACGGAACAAATTCTCAATTTTAAAATATCGATAATCCATTGTTCTTTTATTTTATTAGGTACGTAAAGTTTTTCTTTATTTTGTGAAGTTAAGGTTCTGAATCATTTTATAGCAATTTTTGTATTATTTTCCTCAGATTCTTGTACTGGCATTGCTTCTAACATTGCTACCCGTTCCGCCCCGGTTTCTCCTTATGTTCTTTGATACGTATGTATGTGTGTACGAAATACTAACGATATTTTTTTAAAGGCAGTATAGAACGTAAATTGAAATAAAACACATAAAAATTGTGGTAATGGCCATGGTATCGGCTTTATTGAAAAGATAATTTAATGCCATTAGTGTTTAAATATAGAGTATTTTTTAGAGATTTGGTTTTGGATAGCAATACTTTTTCCTGCGACAGTCAATTTGACAGCTTATTTTTGCAGTTTTTTTTTGCCTCTTTATAATGAATAGACTTACGGCAGATCCTCACTTGCAAAATGTGCAAATTTATTTTGAAAATGGTGGTATCGTGATCATATTTAAACACAAATGGCATGAAATTATCTTTCCAAAGCCATGGCCATTACCAGGATTTTTATGTGGTTTATTTCATTTATAGTTGTTCAACTAACAAACATCTTGGCCTTATTAAACAGGTGAAAACGAAGACAAAGATAAAATATGGTCATGCACATTTGCGTAAAAGTTTTATCTAATAAATGTTCTCGGTTAATCGCTCTAATATAATTGTTATCAGTAGGTATGCTGAAAACAACTGCGGGAAACAAAGTTAATGGTGCACTAAATGCAATTATGGCCAATAAGAATCTGTCAAAAGAAGCAAGACTAGCGGTACATAATGGCGTTCTAGTGCCAACCCTTATGTATGGAAGTGAAGCCTGGAATTGGCAAAAGAGGAATGAAAGTAGACTGAATGCGGTTGAAATGCGGTCACTAAGACGCTTGTGTGGAAAATCTTTAGTCGATAGAGTGAGGAATGAACAAATTAGAAGTGAATGCAATGCTGGCTGTAGTGTGGTAGATAGAATAAAGAAAGGAGTGCTGAGATGGTTTGGTCATGTGGAACGTATGAACGAGGAAAGGATGGTTAAGAAAATATATGAGGCGAATGTTGAAGGCAACAGGAATAGAGGGCGTCCACGAAAGACCTGGCACGATCAGGTACTAACAAGTAGTTTGAGGATGGCCCTGTAAAATCGGCCGCAAACAAAATCGTAGAACGGTAATGAGAATATATGAATGTGGCCTACAGCAAAAGTGGTGTGCC
>JADDOH010008403.1:0-173287 GCA_016648135.1 Agrypnia vestita
AGACGCAAAAAACGCCAACGACAGAACGAATAAAATATTCTGGAAGTTCATTTTATTATTTCTCAGACAAGTGCACAGATCGCAGAGGGAAACCGGACTGTGGCTAAATGTGAATCTCGCACCTTTTATATATGAAAGATAAGGAAAACAGAAACCAGTTTCATCGGTTCCAAGAATGCAGATACCAAAAACATGCAAAAGGAATAAATTTGGATGTAATACTTACTTTTTATTTTTATTCTTTTACCTTATCTAAACGAATTGCACAGGCCACAAGAAGACATATACATTCAAAGTAATAGTAAATTACAACAATGAATTAGGACCCACTATAGACCAAGGGCCGATTTATGAGCAATAGCTCTCAGCAATAGTCCTGCCCTTTCGCCATCCAGGTCGGTATTATTTTGATACTAAAGCGGTCGACCCCTTCCACGCTGCAAACCATGCTAAGGCGTGTGCGATGTGGCGGAGTGTCCACTCTAAATCACTTCACTGTCTCTTGGGTGCAGGAGAAAGAAAAAATCAGAGAAAGGAGAGTCGATAACAATAGTGTAAATGATTTCATTTGCTCAGTAATTGTTTAATTGTACAGGAATTACAAATAACAAATAATAAAATAACACTTTTCAAATATATATTAAAAAAATATTATTCATTGTTTATTTGTATTCTCAAAACGCACCAACCGGGTTACTCAACCTATTGTGTTATTTTATTTACAGTTCAGAATTTCACGAAATAATTTAAATATATTTTTCGTCAATTGACGTAGAGTTCGAGCGCATGGCTTGGTTTTTACCGTGGCGCTATCGAAGAAGATTTGTAACATACATAAAACTTCAAAAAAAATAGATTTCGTAAAACACAAACACATGTACATTATTCTTTCTAGCACGATGCTTGTGGGCAGCATTTTGGATATGGAAGATTTCTATCTCCTGCGATTGTTTTACATGGCACTGATACATAAAAAGGGGAACATCTGTAAACAAAAATAAGAAAATTAACTCTTATAAGTTTTAAGGATTAAATTTTCCATAGCAATAAAGCTCAACTGGACAAAATTTGTAATAGAAGACGTTTTCGTTTGTATACCTATATTTTTTTCTGATGTTTGAAAAAAATTCAACGTGTGGATAAAGTGAATTATCTCGTAAAAATAATTGAATTTTGAATCATAATATATAAATGCGTCATTGTAAAACTGTTACCGATAAATATAGGTATTTCGAAAACAAATTGGAAAAATAGAAAAGTGCATAGAAGAAAACAAGTACATAATATACATGAGTATGATTACAAAGACAATGCTAGATACTCTAAGGGCCATAGCCTCCGGCCACCCACCGGAGGTCTATCAAAGACTGACATGCCCGCGTAGGGTATGGGCCGCCTTTTATATCAACCGAGAACAAAGGATTTTTACTCGTCCGAGGGGTGAACGACCCGGCCCGCGTGTGCCTGGAGAATTCCTCCGACGCCGCCGCTTCCCGCTGTTGTTACCCGTACCCGGGCCTGCGCCCGGCGCGTGCCTTTGTGGTACTCGTGCGATGGCCCCGCCATCCTCGTGTCACTAGATGATCTGCTGCCGAGGTCGCATACTTTACAATTGCGTTGATGGTCTGCTCGGGACTGTGGCTTGTGTATAACTTAACTTAACGCCACAACTTAATGCGAACAATCTTCTTGGAATGTTAGAGTTAGTCAAGTTTGTATGTTGTTATTTTTAATTTAAGACGCTATTCCAGGTTCTCATCAATAAGACGATTTTTCATTTTACTCTTGATAAAGTTTATGCTTGAAAAATTTTGTTCGCATGAATATGTAGAACCGAAAAAGGAAACAACAGCACACGCGAGTTTTTTCAGCTGATCATAGGAATACCATTCCAGGCGTTGAACATGATCATGTATTCCTTCTCCAGGTCTTTCAAAGCAGACCACTTGTTATGTGAACTAGGCTCACATTTGTTCTCCAATATTTCCAAGCAGCACAAAGAAGTTCAAATTTAGAGCTCCATATTTCTTTGTTTTTAAATCCAGTAATTGTATTTCAAAGTTACCAATGCCTAAAGAAAAAAAAATCGAATCAGTTATCGTGCATTAAGAGGGTTTTTGACGAATGCTAAGGTCGCTCTGCTTTTTATAAATTCATGAAACCCACTGTGAAATGCTTTTCTCATATTTAAAAAAGATGTTTTGAAATAGTGTTTGGCAATTAAGGAATCATTTTCTTGGCGATGCTTCA
Organism: Agrypnia vestita; assembly: GCA_016648135.1. Classification (NCBI taxonomy): domain Eukaryota; kingdom Metazoa; phylum Arthropoda; class Insecta; order Trichoptera; family Phryganeidae; genus Agrypnia; species Agrypnia vestita. The sequence continues at coordinate 2,251 of JADDOH010008403.1, forward strand.
GTAAACTCGAAAATTGAAACAGCGTTTCCCTTTCAAAATCTTAAGCAAAAAGGGATATTTTGTTTTCGAATGAAATGAATCTTTCTAACCTCGAAAAAATTGTGTTTCCTTTCCCTTCCCGACCAACACCCTCGATGCGCCAGCCCGTGGATATTTGTGCCAAAGCCGCACTTGCGGGGCCAATGAGCTGCATGCGGCTCCTGAGCCGCACTTTGCCGACCTCTGGGATAAAGCAATGAGAGGGAGAAAGAAAATTAAATTCTATCTCTTATCTAATTTACATTTCGAACTCTATTAAAAGAATCGTGTTTAAATAGGTACTTATTTTAATTGTATTCATTCTTATTTTTTAACGTACAGATTTTTTACGTACGATCTTTAATGAATGACGAATAGTCCTAGTTTAACATCAGAGGACATTGTAAGAACATTTTTTAAGAATATGAAAGATACCGTGTTGTATGATATATTTAATTAGTAGAAAAGAAAAAATAGTCATTTTGTAAATTAACAAGCTACGTCAGATATAAAATCACCACGTAAATGAAGATTACATGAGTTTCAAGGTCTATGCGCAACGCATCGAGCTTTTTACTCACAAATATAATTTCATATCAACAATTAGGCATGAGAAGTTATAATCATTTACACTTCCAAAAGTGTTCTGCTTAGATTTCATATCTAAACTAGTTGGCTAGATCTGATGGTGCTGGTTGTGAGAGGTTGTTGTAGTAGGGACTGGATTTTTGAATTGCTCCTCTGCCTCCACTTGGCTATTATATCACCGGGTCTAGGTCCCAGCAATGTCCTTGATACTTAATTTTCAAACCAGAAGAGTCTCCGTTCTTCTTTAGGGTACGAGCGCACTAGCGTTTTTTCGCCGTGCGGCGAAAAAACGCAGCGGCATAATGTCGCACCGCAGCGTTGTAACAAAGGGTTTTGAATCGTAGTGCGCGCACTTAGCGGCAAAATAACGCAACGGCGAAAAATCTGTAAAATGTTACAACTCTCTTGCGGCGCGGCGGTCGGGGGCAAAAAAACGCTTCTTTTTGGCGCTGCGGTCAGCGGCAAAAAAACGCATCTTTTTCGGCGCGCACTACGCGATGTTTTGGTGTACCATATAATATTTTATGTGAAAGAACAATGGCTACAAGCAATAATTATGCTGATCTGGATGAAGATTTTAATATTGAAATGCTAATTACGGAAGTTGAGAGAAGACCATCACTGTATGATATTACTTCAAAAGAATATAGTGATACAAACATTAAACATTTCCAAATGGAGTATTTTTATATGTGATAGAAGGTCCAACTAGTGTTAAAAGTTCATAAAAACATTATTTATTCATTCTATAATATTGGAAGAAATTTTCGGGGCAATCGTTAAGTTCATCAAATATTTTAAAGAACTGCCCGTTGTTCAAATGATCAGCGGCATTATGCCGTAGTGTGTGCGCCTGCTGTTTTCGCCGCGCGGTAAAATGTCGCAGGTTTTTTCGCCGCGCGGCGAAAAAACGCTAGTGCGCGCGTACCCTTAAGAGTCGTTTTTCATGACTCCACTAAATATGATATTACTGATTTGATTTGATTTTGATATAACGGAGGCTATAGATTTATTAGGGCAAAATATTTCTACCCAGGAGTTTCGATTTTAGGAACTCGCCCATGGAGGCTACAGCTCTGTTAGGGCAACACCTGTGTGTGTTTATTTTGTTTATGGCATTTTTTATTTAAATTTTATTTTGACTTATTTTATTTCGTATGTAAATCTGTCCACCCTTTCTGTGTCGCCACTGACCAATAGAGTTTTTTTGGTTCTGTTATTTCTAGATGTGTACATCCACTTGGTCTTTTACATGTTGATCTTTAGATCAGTTTGAGATGCATTTAGGACAAGTATGTCGGGCAAGTAGCGACGCGGCCATTGTAATAGTACACGAGGCTAAACCCATAGGGAAATGATCGACTGGCTGATCTGGAGGAGCTAGAGTCAGAAATATTTAAAAAAAATTACGTATTTCCATAACTGTTTTTGTTATGAGTGATGGTAGTATGAATATTTTCGACTCACAATTAAAGCAGGAATCCACAAGTTAAGTATTATGGAGTAGCTCTGTTATACCTTTCATGTAATTATTTACCATTACCTACATTTTTCTCTGCCGGTTTAAACTTAATAAAATTTAAGTCTCTTCAATGATGTTGTAAGCGAGCTTCGCTGTCCATACACAATGCTCAAATGTAGATCACTAGAAAGCAAAATCTTCTTACAACACACTTTTTATTTATCTCTGTATAATTATAAAAACTCACAATTATATAATGTTGAATAAAATTTATGTTGAATGAAAAACAATTCGTCGTTGTGTATTTCAATCAATCATTTTTTTCAATATCATTGGCAGATCCTGAATCTTTCAAAATATAGTAAATACATAAAACAATATAAGTAGGTTACTTGGATAATTTGTAACTAGCAAAATTCAAGACGAAATAAAAATGGTAGTTTATTGAGATATTGATAAAAACAGTAACCATAGATGCACGAATGGCAAAAAAACATATTGTTATAAACATATAAAAACAGCTACAATTGTAACTGGGCTAAATTTTAATTATAATAAACGTGATAAACGAACGAAAAAAATCTCGTCTATGCACACGTGGAATAATTTTACGTGTGTTAACATTTATTAAAACATTAATTCTTCTCTGCTTACGTCGATAGTTTCTAAAAAACAGGAATTACAAATTAAGAATAATAAAAACACTTTTTATTTATTAATTAGTTTATATTTAATGAAGATGACGCAGTGCGAGTAAATGCATTTTTATTTATTTATTGATGGATAGTTAATAATAATAATATTTGTTTTCTGTAACGCGTAACCTACCTATTGACTGACAGATGCCATTTTTTTTTTCAATTTTATGTCTTCTCAGAAAGGGAATTTTTTTCTTATCAATTGGAATTATAATTAGGTAGGTAGGTAGTAGGTACCTATATATAACACGTTTTTGGGAATTCAAAATATATTTGAAAAACATTGATATATTTTTTCTGAACTCTCGACATTACTTCCAGGCCAGGATAATTTTTTGTGTGGACTGTGCCACTATAGAATAAAGAGAATTATAATAAATCACATATATTTTTAAAAACTTAGGTAACGGTCCTGCAATGGGATTTATGAATGGATATTAAACTGAATGGATATTATTATATAAATGTATGATATTAAACATCCAAAATGTATATTTAATATTTTGTGAACATATGTGTTTTATTTCTTCTAACACGTTGACGTCGGACAGCAACCGGGAAACGGAAGCCGACTATTGCCCGCGATTTTCTTACATGGCGGCGCCACTTCGAAGACGGAACACCTGTAAACCAAAAAATACATTTAATTAAAAAAAATTGTATGTACCTATACCAATTTGATTATTTTTAGCGCTGACCAGTTTCAGTATAGTTGTATTTCGTTAGGACGGACGCACAACTATTATTTGTCTGTCCGTAACCAAACCTAATCACAAAGGTAACGCTATAAACATCAAAAATATAAAAATAAAGTAAATCCTTTATGACTCCGGAGTTGGGGTGACGTATTTTCTTCAGGACCCTAGAGTTTGACTGAGCAAAATTTATAACTGGTGTCATCTATACCTATAAAATTCAATGTCTTTCTGTCTGTCTGTTTTCTATACAAATCTACACCGTTTGTCCGATTCGACTCAAACTTTGCATACTTATGCTTTAAGACCCGGCGGGTAACATGAGCGAAATTTCCCCCTCCTTTTTACCCCTGATATATTTTCAATGTAAATCTGTACCGTTCGACCGATCAAGCTCAAAATTTGGAAACTTATTCCTTAGGATCCGGCAAGTAACATGGGTGACAATTCCCCTTCCTCCTCTAACCCATATGTATTTATATATATGGGTTAGATAGGGAAGATATATTTTCTGTACAAATCTACACTGCTCCACTGGTTGAACCCAAATTTTGCATTAATATCCATCCCAGCCTTGATTAAATGGAAACAATGTTTTAATTAGAGGCTTCGCGAAACAATGGAACCTTTCTTTCCCCCCACAAATTTATTTTCAACTTAATCCTTAACCCGTGCAATGCTTACACATACTAATTCGATTGTCTTTCTTAAATGAAAAAAAACTCTACTTACAGCATTTCAATTAGTACGTGTCGGATTTATTTTTTATGTCCTATTATTTTTTTGGATATAATCGTAAATAAAATTTAATATAATATCATGAATTGCAATAAAAATAAATGTTATTTGACCGAAATATTAAATATAAATTATGAAAAAAAATCGTATTATAATATAGTTTTATTAAATCTAAATATTTGGTTGATATTAATTTGGCGATACTTTATTTTAAAATTGCTCAATTATTTAAAAAAAATTACCGATGTATTTATTCAAATAGTCATTATTATTAAATTAATATTAAATATTTATTCAAGTACATACCCTTCTGTGGTTAGAGAATAGGAATCGTCGCAACTCATTTTAGCGCACGTACCAGGTACTTGGTATACCTTGTCGAAATCAAGTGCCATCTTCAGATTTTTCAAATAACATTGATTGGGATAGGCTGTCGAAAAAAAAATTAATTAGTTCAACATGTAAGGTGACACGTAAATGAATAAAACATAATAAAACATGGAAATAGATAAAAAATATATAAGCGGATCCAGCGATTTCATGCTGTTGAAGTTATACAAGTTTAGACCATGTTTACATGTACAAGACAGTTCATATTTCATCACGCATTTCTACGAAATGATTCGAGAATTCTGAAAAATTTGAAAATTTTGCCATAACTTTTTACTATTTATAACTTATCTAAGTAGGTAAGACAATTTTATTTACTTGTTTTTTAATAATTTGATACACAGATGCTTGCGATTAATCCAGAGAATTTTTTAAATTGAAATTTAAATCTGTAAATAAGTGGTTCACTGGAGTCACCTCTAGGAGTAAACATTAGTCAATATTCCTCCATTTTATTTTTTAATTTTTTAGTAGCTGTAACCCGTCAAAAATGACGGTATTTTTACATGTCGGTTCTTAAAGAATAAGTATATTTATTTATAATAAAATAAGTTACCGACATTTTCTACGAAGTTACAAACAGACAAATTGACAGACAATGAAATTATTGTTATTGGGATTTTTGAAAAAGGCACAAATATAATTTTTATTTAATTAGTTGATTGTTCCACGTGACGTTTAAGACCCTTGTCTGCAAGATCTTTAATTCAATTAACACAAATAAAATTGATCTTATGAAACATTTTTACAATGTACAGTTTTTTTTAAATAAACACACAAAATCATCATATAACCCAATTTTATATATTTTATTTAAATATGTATCATCAGATATTTGTGTATTTCTGATTGTGTCAATGGTATGACTAAATTATTTTATATATTTTAATAAATATTATTATGGCCAGCAATTATTATTCTTTTATTTATTAACGCTCTATAGGACTTTTACAATAGATAGGTATAGAGTACATTAAGAGAATAGGTATATAGTTTAGAGATGAAAAAAAAAAGTAATAACATGTAAACATAGCAAAGACTAAGTGAAAAGAAAATACATAGAATACAGACAGATACAAACATATAAAGATAAATATAATATAAAGTAAAAAGCAAGAAGCATAAGAAAAACATAATAATGTAGAAATTTAAAAATAAAAGAAAAGTAATAATGTAGAGAGAGAGGATATAGCACAAGCTTTAAAAGTCATAATATAATAATAAAATATACATACAAATACAAATCAATTATTTAAGTCCAATTCGACAAATACTAGTAATCTTTCAATATATATGTTAGTTAAATCAAACAATATACATAAATAATGAATATATTACACCCTTTTCTCAAGACCTAGGGATGATTCTAGTGGAAGTCTTTTAGAGTAAACTGATTATCACCAGCCACGTAGTAACGCATACAAATTAAAAAATATTCTTACCATTATTTTTCGGAACTCTAACAATGCTAATGGATCCTTCAGAAGACGCAAAAAACGCCAACGACAGAACGAATAAAATATTTAAAAAATTCATTTTACAATTGTATCGGAGACAAGTGCACAGATCACAGAGGGAAATCGGACTGTGTCTAAATTTGAATCTCGCACCTTATATATATGAATGATAAGGAAAACAGAACCGAAGAAACCCGTTTCTGCGGTTCGAAGAACGCAGATACCAAAAATAAAAATCAATTTGAAAATACTAAGAAATTTATTCCTTTTGGATGTAATACTTACATTTTTATACTTTTACCTTATCTGAGCGAAGTGCACAGGTCACAAGAAGACAACAGATAAATATAAAAGTCACATATACATACATATATAAATATATACATACATTGCCATTGTTCGATATTTTAAATGGTTGGCAACTTGTTTGTCTTTGTGTGTATGACATTATTTTAAATGTTCAATTTCCTTTTACTATCTGTTTTCAGTGAATTTTTAAAAATATACTTCTATTTTTCTGATGTGCATTTCTTTCTAATGTAAATAAATGAATCATATGAAACTCTTAATTGGTGAGTTATCATATTTTTTTTTTTTGCTTGTATTAACGTGTATGTGTGTATCTTTAATTAAAATAAATTTCGTGTCAGTTAAGACTGGGAAGGGGGGGTTGTAATAAGTGGGAGGAGTGAGGGAAAGAGATAGAGGATGTGGTGAATAGGAACATATTTAACACAGGACTCTAGGTAATATTCTTCGGTTATTTATTATAGATTTATTATTATTTATAGCCTTCTTAATTTCTAAGGCCTCTAAGTAAACTGATAGAAATCAGTAAAAAAAACCCCGGAAACAAACGTCAGGTATACACAAAAACAAGTTCTCAAAAAATATAATTGTCTGTATTTTGTATTGTTTAGTTTGTAGTTTACCCTGAAGAAGGAATGGTGTTTTCGAAACCGGTACCAACCGGTTTACCAGTTACTGTAACACCAGTTACCAAAAATATACTTGTTTAAATCAAGTGAATTCGTGTAGAATTTAATTTGCAATCATTATCATAATAACCATAAAGTAATAGCAAATTACAATAATGAATTGGGACCCACTATAGACCAAGAGTCGTTTTATGAGCAACAGCTCTCAGCAGTAGTCCTGCCCTTTCGCCATCCAGGTCGGTATTATTTTGATACTAAAGCGGTCGACACCTTCCACGCTGCAGACGATGCTAAGGCGTGTGCGATGTGGCATTGTGTCCACTCAAAATCACTTCACTGCCTCTCGGGTGCGGGAGAAAGAAAAAAATCAGAGAAAGGAGAGTCGATAAGAATAGGTAAATGATTTAATTTGCTCAGTAATTGTTTAATTATACAGGAATAACAAATAACAAATAATAAAATAACACTTCTCAAATATATATAGATATTCTTTATTTAAAAAAACATGTCAAACATGACACTCATGTAGTAGAGAAACATACATTCATATGTAACCGTCACTAAAAAAAAAATGTATTTGTAATAAAAGAATTTAAATTAAAAAAAATATGAACTATACATATTAAAAAATATTATTCAATGTATATTTGTGTTCTGTAAACACATCAACCGGTTACTCAACATTTTGTGTTATTTTTTTTACAGTTCAGAATTTCACGAAATAATTTAAATATATTTTTTGTCAATTGACGTAGATAGAGCGCATGGCTTGGTTTTTACCGTGGCGCTATCGAAGAAGATTTGTAACGTACATAAAACTTCAAAAAATAGATTTAGAAAAACGCAAACACATGTACATTATTCTTTCTAGCACGATGCTTCTAGGCAGCATTTGGGATATGGAAGATTTCTATCCCCAGCGATTATTTTACACGGCGGTACTACATGCATGGGGGAACATCTGTAAACAGAAAAAAGAAAATTAACTCTTATCAGTTTTAAGGACTTTTTTCGACGAAAAATGTATTAATAATAATATTTGCATTATTATATTATTAATTGATTAAAACTTAATATTTTTATGTGAATGCTTTTCTAAGGCTCCCTTTTTTTAATGACTTATTCATAAACACAATGTAATAGGTATTCACAATTTACTAAATTATAAATACTTACCCAAATATGGTTAATGTATAGGAATCATCGCATTTCATTTCCTCGCACATATTAGGTACTTTGTACACCTTTTGGAAGTCAAGTGCCATGTTAAGTCTTTTTACGTAACATTGATTGGGGTAAGCTGTTGAATTAATATAAAATTAGATTAATAAAGCAATAAATAATGAATTTTACATGTTTAGCATATTAAAAACAAGTTTGTTTGCAGTTTTTAAGACTTGCTTGACTAGCTTGTAAACTTATGCTAAACAACTAAAATCATGGTTTGACAACAACCTATTACACTCAACGCCAAAAAACAACATATATCTTATTTACTCTACAAAATATAATCCATGAACAAAAATGTAATACGAACTGTACCACCAAATAAAACCAAATTAATCAACTCCACCTCCGAAACAAAATACCTTGGTGTAATCGTTGATCAACACCTCAAGTGAAATAGACACATCGTAGAACTGGTACAAAAGAATAAGGAAATGTATCTACATATTCGTTAGACTAAGGAACATTTTAAGTACAAAAATTATTAAAAATGTTTATTACGCTATTCACTCTCTACTTATATACGGCGTTAAAGGATGGGGAGGATTTTATAAAAAAAATCTAAACTCAGTAAAAATATTACAAAGGATCATCATTAAAGTAATACTGAAAAAAAATTACCTTTTCAACAAAAGATATTTTTAAATTGCTTCCAGTACCAAACATGGATGATTTCATTCAAGCAAGTTTCCATATTGAAAATATGCAAAGAAAGAAACCTTACAGAAAACCAGGAATATTTCATGCTTATGAGAAATTCAAACCAATTTATAATGCCTAAATTTAAAAATACCATTTGGGTTGTTTTAAATTGCAGAACCACTATATTTATAAAGCTATTAACTACTACAATATTTACCTACCGAGATACGCTGCATCAGTAACCTTTCAGAGCAAATAAAAATAAAAAAATCTTCCTAAAATCAAACTTAAATTCATAAATCATTTAAACCTATAGCTTTTTTCAAAATACTTCAACACTTTATAATCAAATTACCTTTATTACCGTATTATTAAATGACTCGCATATGTACCTATATATAATAATAAGAACCCAGGCTCCCTCATCAGACTTAAGAGCTTCTCTTCACTGATGAAGTCTACATGAATACAAAGTATTAAAAAAATGTCAATTTGGTATGTAAATATATAAGAATTGTATTTGTACCATATATTAAATAAATAAAAAAAAAACTTATCCAAAATTTTAACCAAAAGAAAGGTCGATTTTTCAGAAATGATTAGAAAATTCAATAAACTAGGGTTATTTTGCGATTAGATTTATATTTATGCGAGAGCGTCCTTGAGGTGAGTAGGTACTCACGAAAACGGCGCTATATAAATTATCCAATTATTATTATTATTATTATTATTACCATTATTAATATTATAATTATTAAAAACGGACTGATGGTTTTTTGTCCCTTTCAGCTGTAAATTATATTAAAAAATAATATTGCTACTGTCCACTCGTTAGGAAACTCCTGTGCCAAGGTGGGCTATTCTTTCAACTGTTTTTTGAACTAACTTCCAGCTATAGTTATTGAGTGTCCATTAGTTAGTTAGTTAGTTAAATTTCACGAATCTTCTAGAAGATTCGTGAAATTTAGAGATGTACATACTGTTTTGCATTTTAAATTAGAAAGAAAGTAAATACTCCAAATCGTTCTATATACAATATTCGATGAAATGAATGCAGTGTTTCATAGCTAGTAGCAACAACTTTACAGGTGGATCGAGTCGAAAATGTTTAATCAACCATGATAATAACAATTTTTTTTCAATATTTCTGATTTATTTTTTGCAAAAAGTTGAATTATCATTACAATAACTTATATCGATTATAAAAAAATCATTTCCTTCAATGCAACTCAAATAAAATGATTAAAACCTTGTTATAAAATTTTATTTTCAATTTTTGCAAGGTTTTCATCATTTTTTCGATTTTTCAAAATAGATACTGCAATAATAGTTTAACTCTTTGCATAAAATAAGTCAGAAAAATTGAAAAAAAAATGCATTTTTTTATTGCACATCTCTATAACTATTTAGGTCATGGTTGTTTGAACATTTAAGACTCATAATGAAGGCAGGGATCACCTGCATTTTTTTTACTTCCTTTCTTTTAACTCGTGGCGTCTGCTTGCTTGTTTCCTTGACGAAAAATTTTTGGATCGATTTTTAACCCTTTTCCCGTGATCCAATTGAGCTGAAACTTTGCAAGCAGACTCGTGGCGACGATCAAGAAGATCTATCAAATATATAGTATAATTTTGGATTTTTCAAATTTTTAATGGTTTTTTCAAATTGGAATCATTACAAAAGCTACCAACGACGGCCCGATAACGTCACGTCAATATTTAAAATTTGAATTACTCCGTCAGTAGGTATAATAGGTACTTCACTACGAATTTCGAAAATTTATAACAATTGGTTCACAGATGACAGCACACTTCGGTTCTTTGGGAAGAAATCAAATAATAAAGAGATATTTGTCTAGACATGTTTCATTTTCAGTCATTACATGATTTTAAACTTAATTTACAAAGAGAAGGAGTAAAATAAAAACTTGGTTTTTATGGGTAAGTTTTTTTTTGCTTCTAGCTATGATACACCCATTAGGTATATACCTACAAATAGGCAGTTATTGTAATATTATTAGCTTATTTTAATTTTAATATTGAATACGTAGGCAATGTGGTCTGGTCAAATGTTTGAATATTTATGATTGCTTCAGTTATTCGTTAAGTATTTGATAATATTTGTAGTAAACTGCTATTATGAAAATACTTATAATTAGGCTTTCGGTGACATTCTGAATTGGTGATTTACGAATAATACTCTAGCGATTCTCGCCCGTTATAGGCGCCGGCCGACAAATGCATAATTTTGAGTATTCTTACCGTCATTTTTCGCAATTTTTTCGCGGAAAACATACGCTTCAGAACGCGTAAGGAATGCCAACAAGAAAACGAAAAAATGTTTCCAGAATAGCATTTTATATATTTTTATAACACAAGTGCCCAGTTCGCAGGGAGATACCGAACTGACGATAAACGCAAAGACACAGATATGTATACACTTGTCACTGTGATATTCATGGAATAAAGCAATAAGAGGGAGAAAGAAAATTAAATTGTTACTGCTGCCTAATGTATTTTATGAACTCAATTTATACAATCGCATTTAAGTACTTATTTTAATTTTATTTATTCATATTTTTAACGTACTTCTAACGTAGGTTGTCGTTAAATGAATGATGGACATTCATAGTATAACATTAGAGGACACTGTAGGAATAAGAAGATATAGATATACAGGGTTATTTGTAAAACATTAATAACCTCGCAGGACTATATTCCTGCCTTGATTATGAGTCGAAAATGTTCAAGCTATTATGACCTAATATCAATAGTTACGGAGATATGCGACATCAAAGTTTGCATTTTTTTTTCAATATTTCTGACTTATTTTTTGTAAAACGTTGGACTACCATTACGGTAACTTGTATCGGATATGAAAAATTCATTCTCTTTAATACAAGTCAAATAAAAAAATAAAAACCTTCGAATTCCAATTGGAAAACATTCCAATTAGAATTTTTTCAGGGTTTTTATCATTTTATTTAACTTGTATTGAAACGAATGATTTTTTCGTAATTGATATGAGTTACTGTATTGATAGTCCAATGTTTTACAAAAAATAAGTCATAAATATTGCAAAAAAAATGGAAACTTTGATGTCGCATATCTCCGTAACTATTGATATTAGGTCATAATAGCTTGAACATTTTCGACTCATAATCAAGGCAGGAATATAGTCCTGCGAGGTTATTAATGTTTTACAAATAACCCCGTATAAGATTTATAAGAATTAGAAAGATAGCGTGTTATTCAAGTGTATAACAGACGAGGATCGCTAGAGATTCAGAATGTCACCGAATGTTATAGAAAAATTGAAGAAAGCTTAATTATTAGTCTTTTCATCATAGTAGTTAACTGTAAATATTATCAAATACTTAAAAAGTAACTGAAACAATCAGAAATATTCAAACATTTGACCACACCACATTACCTACATATTCAATATTAAAATTAAAACAAGCTTATAAAATTACAATAACTACATATTTATGTACACCTATTGGGTGCCTCATAGCTAGAAGAAAAAACTTTACAGGTAGATCCCTGCTTTTATTATGAGTCGAAAATGTATAAGCAACCTTAACCAATATAAATAGTCATGGAGTAAAAAATATGTATATTTCTTACTTATTTTATACATAACGTTAAACTAGTATTATAATTTTTTTCACTTGGTTAAGCAGCTTTGTAAATTGACATTTAAAAAAAAAATTTTTATTTGTTTTAATCTACTTATATTTGATTAATTAACTTTTTTTTATTATTATAGTAATTTATATCGATTATGAAACACAAATATTGAAATTAATTACAAAAGCAAAGTTACGAACAGTATGAGTCATGAGCAACAACATTAATAAGATTAAATTTATACAGTTAAAGAAGTAGATTAAAAATTTATACACTATTTACTGTACATATTACCAAGTCTCTGAATTCTGCAGAGCGACAAGTTATATTCAGCATTGGTAATAAAAAAGTATACATTATTTTATGTTTCTAGGAGGTGCATGTAAACTAATCATGTTCATGTCAGTCAGGTAATTTAATTTTTTCAATTGGTTGAGCAACTTTGTAGATTGGCATTTTTAAAAAATAATAATATTTTGAAGTGAACGATTAGGTCGAATATTTTTCGTCTGATTAATCAGATTAGTAACCGGTGGCAAAAAATGTAACTAATTGTATATGCTTTACTTGGCCTGTGATAGTAACTGTTTAAGATGAAAATGATCAGTGACTTGTATAATACAGGAATTACTTATAATCAATAATAAAAACACATTTCAAATACATATATTCTTTATTTAATATTACATCTCTTTGTGGTTTGCAATGCATCAAGCTTTTTATTAAAAAATCTAATTTATTTTGTCTCCAGTTCATATTCAATAATTTAAATATATTTTTTTTTACAATCAACATTGATTTTGCGCATGGCTTGATTTTTACATAATTAAAACTGCTCTAGAATATGCGTAACAGTGTGAAATAAGTATATTATTATATTTAACTTTCAAAATATATTTGTATTGTATATAATACAAATACACGTACATTATTCATTCTAACACGATGGACTCGGGCAGCATTGGGGATACGGAAGCTTTTTGTTTCCCTCGATTATTTTACACGGCGGCGCCACTTGAAAGGGGGAACAGCTGTAGACAAAAAAATAAAATTAACCCTTTTTAGTAATATACTAAGTGACTATATTTTCAATATACTAAGTGACTATATTTTCAATATACTAAGTGACTATAATTTCAATATACTAAGTGACTATATTTTCAATATACTAAGTGACTATATTTTCCGCAGGGACCAAAAGTTCATCTGGCCAAAATTTGTAACGGAAGGCATTCAACATAGTACACATTTATATCGTAAGGAGAGGATGGGATGTTAATTAATTAAATACATAATTGATTTTGGCCTTGTGCATATACAGGGTGTACCAGAGCTAGCAGCAGAAACTTGGCCGGTAGATTCCTGCCTATTTTTTGAATATAAAATGTTCAAGCAACCATGGCCTAATATCGATAGTTATGGAGATATGCAATATCAAAGTTTGCACTTTAAAAAAAAATATTTCTGACTTATTTTTTGCAAAAAGTTGAACTATCATAAATGTAACTTTTATCGATTATGAAAAATTTATTTGCTTTAAAAAACTTAAATCAAATGATAAAAAACTTGTAAAAAAACCTTTTTTCAATTTTTGCAAGGTTTTTTACATTTTATTCGACTTGTATTTAAAACGAATGAATTTTTCATAATTGATGTAAGTCACTGTAATGATTATTCGACTTTTTTCAAAAAAAGTCAGAAATATTGGAAAAAAATGCAAACTTTGATATTGCATATCTCCATAACTATTGACATTAGGTCATGGTTGCTTGAACATTTTCGACTCGTAACATAAGCAAAAATCTATCGGCCAAGTTTCTGCTGCTAGCTTTGGTACATAATATATATACAGTAGTAATACATACAGTAGTCTGTATAGAGTCCTATACAATTAAGAAATAAATAAATAGGTGTCAAACATTTTAAGCTACCATCGACAATTGAGAAACAATGAAGATAATTTTATGGGAGCTACTCACACCTTTATCTATTTTCATGGCACGAAGTGGCTTTAAACATAAAATAATCAACAGTAGGTTTATCTTTAACGTAGTCTATCAGCCTTCGAATTCTTTTATTTATTGCTAAGTCTATGTAGGCTGGGCAATAATAAGTGAATGAGATTGCTTGCGTTATGTTAATTACTTTTCATAGTGTGTTTATATTTCTTTATGTTGTTTAAAAAAATTAAACACGTGAATAAAGGGAGGAAATAAATAAAAATAAGAAATTATTTTAATTTTATTTATTTGTTTATTTCTTTTTAAATTAAATATAAAATTTTGGTTGGACTGTGCCTGTCTCACTAGAAATATCTGTGTTGAGATAGTCGTAGTTTACAATAGTGTGTATTTATAAAACATTGTATATGGTAGAATAATTATTTGTATTGGATAAGTATTGTATATTAACAACAGATAATAAAGTGATTAAAGTAAGATAATAGAAAATATATCATATATATGAGGTTATAGTGTGTTAGTGTATTTGTGTAAGTGTGCCTATTTTATCTCCTCCCTTGTTTCGGATCCACTGTTTTATTTTGTATTTTATGTAAGGGTTATAAATTGTTGTTAGTCCGGATTGTTTTAATTCATCAAGCATGCAATTAAGTAATTTGGGTCCAAAATAGTTATAGCTCCTTTTTGCATACGTGGTATGTAACCTTGGGATTTGTGGATTGAGTTTGTTTGACCGCGTGGTAATTATTTTTTGAGTTGGTTTAAACTGTTTTTTGTATTTGTTTGTGTATTTAAGAGTAGTATTCGCATAAATTTGTTTTATATCGAATACATTATATCATAAATGCGTCGTTTTAAGAATGCGGAGGGCAAGTATTTTTCAAAAGCAAGTTGTAAAATCAGAAAGATATTTTTCTGTAGCAAGTAGGTATAACAATAAAATATAAATATTAATAATTGATTTATGAATAGGCATTTTTATTGTGAAGTTGCAATTTCAGAACAATTAATTAAAGAAAAAATATTTTAGCTGCTACCGGGATTCGAACACCGGACCTCCACCTATCCGGGAGTGGTGCGTTACCCAGTTCCACAAAAGCAGCTTAGTACATTGACGTCAATTTTTTTTGACCCAACATGTAGTCCCTTTATTAATTAATGAAACGAAATGATTAATGAAACGACAAGCGAAACTGGATAACGTACCACTCCCGGATAGGGTGGAGGTCCCATGTTCGAATCCCGGTAGCAGATAAGATATTTTTTCGTCGATTTGATCTTTCTGTATGTCTTTTTCTAATTGATTCATACATTTACAAAAGTATTGTTTAACAATTTGTAAAACTTATTTTCTTACAGTAATTATTTTTAATTACTTTCTTTTTTAAATTGCCTACTAACTAAAACAATTTAACGTATAATCGATATTTATAAAATCATATATACTTACCCAAATATGCTAACTGTGTAAGATTCATCGCATTTCATTTGTTCGCACTTATTAGGCACTTGGTATACCTTTTGGAAGTCAAGTGCCATCTTTAGTCTTTCCACGTAACATTGATTGGGGTAAGCTGTCAAAAAATAAATAAATTAGTTCAATATTTAAGATATATGTATAAATATAAATGAAGCCGTATTTTCATATGGAATATTGTCTTGGAGAGGAACTCACAAAATGCATATGGGAAAAATACTTGATATGCAAAAAAGACTTCTAAAAATAATTGTACCCCCAGAAATAAGAGTCCAAAGCAGAAGCAATGAAAATATACTATTTGAATACTGCAAAGTCCTCCCTATTAAACAAATATACCACTAATAAATAATCATGAAGCACTACGAAGAGGAAAAGAAACTAATAAATCCTAGCCATAGAACTCGGCAAATCACACAGGCAACTCAATGTGAAAAAAATCAACAACTTCTACGGAACAAGAACAACAGAGAACACAGTACCACGACTCTTCAACAAAATACCGGAACACGTCAAGAATATCACCCAACCTACAAGAAGAGGAAGGGAAATAAGGAAGTTTCTACTACCTACTACTCACTTGACCCTGGAAATCTAGACAAAATACGCAATGTACTTAGGCAAGATAATGGAAAAGAAACGTGCCGACAAGCTGTTCAAGCTTGGCACGATCAAAGATAACATAAAACATGTATAAACTTTACAACAAAAAATTTAAAAAAAAACACGTAAATGAATCAAATTTTAGAAAATTAATAATGAGATTGTCTCTGAAAATTAATAATGAGATAATAATCAGAAATATTAGAAGCAAGTTTATCTTCTGGCTTCTTAGGCTTCTCTTATGCAAGCCAGAAAATCTATATCGTGCACATACAGACACATGAGCGTACGTAATAATACGCATACAATAATTATTTGAAAAATGTCATTAAATGTCGGGATTGACTACACTTGAAGTTATGGATCTACATAATGTATGGATATAAGCAATAAATGATTTGAAAATTTGAGAAAGCATGATTATTTTGTGCAAGATTTTTATAATTTACAAAAGAGCGAGAGGTTTGCTTGGAGTGAATCGGCATTAACATTTTTTTTAATTATTCGCCCATTATCTACTTGACCGTAGCTTGTTTTGTTTTTTAACTTATGCCTAAGGAGAGTCTGTGAAAGGGATGGGGTAATTTGAAGGGGGGATATTTTGTGGGGGCTATGGAAAATAATTAGTTTATTTAGAGAATATCGTTATTGTTTAGATTCCACAAAAAAAAAATCAAATAAATTTCTCCTACATTCCTTTGTTTGATTTAAAATTATCAGGTTAAACCCAAGATTTATCAACATACCTCTCTCCTCTATTCAAATTCTTAATCCTTTTTGATAAGAGATTTAGTGCATGTCGGCCTTTAGAGTAACACGCATGTGAAGAGTATTTTTTGAAGGTGTTGGTATGTAAATAATACTTTGGTTGTGGTGTGTAGTGTTATTTACAAACTAGTGTAGTGGTTGTCCTGACGAAGAGACGGGTTACATCCCGAAACCGGTAGGCAAAAAAGTAATTTTTAGTGGTCATATACTAACATAAATAACATTTTGTTAAAATGTCTGACCACGAAGTTAATGCTTGAAATATTAAAATATTAATAATATTATAAATATATTCTTTATAAAAAATTATATATATTGTTTTGATCAATTTTTAGTAATGGATATTAATTACTTGTTAGCGAGATAATTAATGTGTTTCTAGAAGATTCGTGAAATTTCGAATTTAAAATCTACCATCCTTGTAACGCGGGGTATATTTGCAAGAAAAACAGAATACCAATATACTATTTTTCAAATAACAAACAAAAATTTTTGTAGTAGCGTGATACAAAGTATATTTATAGAATAAATATCCCAAATAATTATTATTTAATATTGCATACCTCTATATTGAAAGTTGGTAAGGTAAAATATTTGAGTATCTCTAAATATTTAAGACTCGTTCAGTATTTTATACGGACTACTGTAATATTAGTATAACAAAAAGACAAATAATGAAGCGATGAAGCGATATCTCAACACAGATAATTAATTCACTGAATTCTTGAAACCTTGGGGTGATTCTAATGACATTCTTCGTTGGTGATTTTCTGATATTACGAAACTCACGGATTCAATTCCGATGAAGATTTCGTAACAACTTCGGAATAACAAATACATAATTTAAATATCCTTACCATCGTTCTTCGCTACCCTTTCGAGAGCAACATATGCTTCGGAACATGAAAAGAATGCCAACGATAGAATGAATAATATATTCCGGAAGTGCATTTTATAATGATATCTAACACAGTGCACAGGTCAGAGGGAGACACTAGACTGATGATAATTGTGAATGTCACACGTATTTATATACACTCGTCACTCTTTATAACGACATCCAAAGAACGAAGCAATGAGAGTAACAAAGAAAATTGATTTTTATCTGCTGTTGCCTAATTTATTTTGTGAACTCTGTTTACAGATTCGTATTTAACAATTTATTTTAATTTTATTTATTCTTATTTTTTAACAAACAGATCGTTAATGAATGATAGATAGTCCTAGTGTGACATTATAGTAAAGGACAGTAAGAGCATTTTATAACAGTTAGAAAGATAACGTGTTATATACTAACCTTTTTTTGTTAGATTGTCATATAAGATGGTCAACATGTTATTCATGAATGATAGATAGTCCTTGTGTAATATTAGAAGACACTGAAAGAGCATTTAACTAAAATTAGGATGAAAACATGACACAAAAAGCTTTTTTGGTAGAGAAATTGAAAATAAAAAAATGGATTTTATTATTTGTTTATATCTACTTATATTTATTAATCACACCAACATGTTTCGGAAAAAACTTTCCATCGTCAGGGTGTTTTATAAATGTCATAATTTGAAAATGAATGATTTTTTTTTGTTTTTCTAAATTATTTGAAACATATAGGTGTAATTAACGAATATAAGTAGATATAAACTAATAATAAAATCTTTTTTTGTAAATGTCAGTCTAGAAAGTTGCTCAACCAATTGAAAAAGTTGAAAATAATTTAGACAATAAAATATATATTTTGTAAATCAATAAGGCCCGGTTGTTTCAAGTTGGATTAAAGTAAGCGTTCAATTAAAGCATAGATTTTTACGAAAACGGATCGTCTGATTGGTGGAGAACGTAAAAATCTATGCTTTAAAAGAACGCGTACTTTAATCCAACTTGAAACAACCGGCCCTAAGTTACATGAAATGCAAAATCACCGCGCAAATGTAGATTGCATTGGTTTCGAGGTTAGGTTAGGTTAGGTTAGGTCTATCATATGACATTCTCCATTCGAATATTGTTCATATGTTCATGGTAATCGTATATTACACGTTCCACTACTACTTACATTTAAAATTATATGTCATCTTGGTTTAAACTTTTCTGTTCTTCCAGAACGATGTTTGTACCTTGACCTTGTAACCTGGAAGAATTTTCCACGGTTTTAGGATCATCTGAATACATTATAAAGAATTAACTTAGCAATTTGGTCGCATCTAAAGCCTGAAAACAATGGAAAATTGAGGTCTTTGTCATATTTTCATTTTGGTTTACCCCAAAATAAAGCCCCAATATAGGTGCAATGCCTTGAAATTTGTTATGGTAGAGAGTGTGAACCATTTTGTTGTAGAAAGTGAATTAGCGTATGGATTTTTCTGGAAGGCCAAACAAGTTCAGCGGGTGCTTTCTTTATAATGAATTTATCGTTATAGGGAGTTTCGTTGCAAAGAGTGACGACAAGATATAACACAACTCAATATTGGCACTATGTATGTGGATAGAAAACAAATAGCAAAATGTCAAATACAAGTTTTAGATTTTATTAGTTTTCCTGTTTTTGATAGGTTTACTTTTTTAATATCATTGTTTATAGTGTATCGAGATAATAAGCTCTTAGATTATCAAGTTTAACACGTTGCATCGAAATACGTATTTTAGAAAATAAATGTAATAATTTAAATGAAAAACGAGTTTTGATAATTGACGAAGCTAATAATAAAAGAATGTCAGCAGATAAAATTAAGCTTATCCAAAAAACGTGATTCCTCGCTATTTTAGAATTTGTTAATTTATAAATTGAGTTTTAATTAATATTTTTTAAGGACTTCTTTATAAACGCTTAACAGCATAAACGACACATATATAGTTATGAAATAAAAATGTTCTAAGTACGGCTACAAAGATAACTTTATAACTTTTTGGGTATGTTGAGAGGATAGAACGCCATATTATTCTATTTTGGCACATTGGCATTTTGGTTGTTGAGGCTTTTAACTTTTTCATTATGCGGGGTGCAAAAATCACTATGTTATAAAAATTAATAAATCTTTCCATCCGAGCTTCTACAATAAAGAAGATCATAGTCTTGATTCACATTAGAGGCTGTTCAAAAATTTTAAAAAATTACATCTTCTTTAACGGTCTAAGAGAAAAAGTAAAAATAAAACAAAATGTTTGTGAAATGCAGACGAAATCTAAAATCTATCAAATTTTCGTGAACGGCGCTGGAAGAGATCAATTTAATTTTATAATTGTATTTTCGATATGTAAATTTTTTATAGCACCGAATCGACCTCACCAGGTCTTCCCGCTTTCACGCTTGTGTTAGTTTTTATTATACTCCCTTTCTCATTGAAACAGGTTTCGCGACTACTCCACGCGTCGGGCTCGAAAATTAAACTATAAATATAAATAAACTATAAATTAAATTATAAATTGTTAAAATTTCGAAAAATCCAAAATTATACTATACTTATTAATTTTTTTTGAACGAAAAATGTTTGATCATTTTTACCGTAGCCACGAGTCTACCTGCAAAGTTTCAGCTCGATTGGATCACGGGGAAAGGGTTAAAAATCGATCCAAAGTTTTTTCGGCAGACAAGCAGACGCTACGAGTTAAAAGAAAAGGAGTAATAAGGAATGAGTCTCTAATCCCTAACCACTGCTTCACCATTATAGTGTCCTAACCACTTGATTTACAGGCACGTTATTAATGTCATTACATTATATTCATAAAAGTCATTTCAACATAGGCTTTACGGAAAACTGACTTTGGCAGCGCAGCGGCCAACTTAGCGAAATCAATCACCAAAGGTCGACGTAAAAAACATATTTAAAAACGTAAACATTATTTAAAATGGTCGATGTTGATTTAGCTCCAGACTGAAGATAATTGTTTGCAATTGCACTATTTACCACTGTTATGTAACGTCCGTAAATTAGCAATTATTTATTTTGTGTTGTGAAGTTTTCTGGTAAACAATCAAACGTGTTTCTTCCAAGAATCCACATAGAGTCGTTAATGTCACACGCCAGACGCGCCTCGGGGTAAGTCATTTATTACAAAATTGGTATTTAATAAATATAAATAAAAATTGTGGCTGTGGTCGATCGTTTTAACTAGAAGTTGGCTTACGGATAATTAAATATATAGACTAATTTAATAAATAAGTGACTTATTATCCAACACACTTTATATTTGAAGAATTCAAAGTGTTAAAATTGATCTAGTCCGAAAAAATACAATAATATTCAGCTCAATTGGATAATGGGAAAAGGGTTAAAAATCTATCTAAAGTTTTTTCGACAAACAAATAAGCAGACGCTACGAGTTAAAAGAAAGGGAGTAATAAAAAATTTCGAAAAATTCAAAATTATACTAAAATTATTAACTTTTTTAAACGATAATTTGTTAGATCATTTTTATCGTCGCCACGAGTCTGCCTGCAATGTTTCAGCTCGATTGGATCACGGGAAAAGGGTTAAAAATCGATCCAAAGTTTTTTCGACAGAAAGCAAGCAAGCAAGCTGACGATATGAGTTAAAAGAAAGGGAGTAAAAAAAGCATTGTTTTAAAACTGAAAATACATATTCTTACCATGAATTTTAATATACGTAACATCATTATATATGTATAGGAAAAATAATTAAACGTTACAGACGAAAAATGCCTACTAAAAGTAATATTAAATACTTTTTATTCAAAAATCATCAGTCAGAAGAGAAACACCAAATATCTACCTGAAATTGTAATATGAATAAATAGATTTTTGTTTTGAGGACTGTCTGCACGGCTTAGACATGCTTTATCATACAATTGGTGCAAAAGCATACTCTGGTCGAGATTTACTAATGTTATATCCCCTCGCTAACTTTGAAGAACTCTCCACTTTCATGTCTCTTGAAAATTATACTTTTTTCTTCAATGCTTAACGTCTTGTGTTTTCTTTTAATAGCAGTCATTTTTGTATTTCACTAATTCAGGCAATTAACACAGTTGCAACCACACGCGTTGAATGGCAACAACAAGCAACACAGACAACGAAATTATTATGTTTGATGTACCTCGACGTAAAGTATTTACTGTAATCATTTAATTACATGTTTGTTAAAAATAACCAACAGAGACTCTGACAAGTGCTTAATTATTCTAATCATAAAAAAATGTGAACTTCTTATCAAAAGGTCACATATCTTTTATTTATATAAATTATGTTGTAAAATGTCATCTATTTAGTAGATAGCGCACTAGATATATTATTAAACATTTTGGGCGTCTTGCCAGACGACACCGCAGATAAGAAGAGATTGTGGTGGTCGGCAAAGTGGAGAGATGCGGAGGAAGGATAGCGATCTGCCATCTTTCCAGTGGAGACCGCAACAGTGGAGAAATAAATGAAGACCCCATGGCAAAAAGTTGTTAACTAACATTCAAGTCATTTTGAGATAATTAGACATTTGCATTTCGCCTTTTTTTTATTTATTTATTTATTTATTTGTTTACGCCCATTAGGCTTTTACATAAAGAGTATAAAATAAATTTCAAAAAGCACATACATTAAAAGTTTCAGGAATAGCACCAAATCATGAGTATAAAATTTAAAAATGTAGAGTAGGTAACGAGCAGCAATGCGTATAGGCTTTTACATAAAAAAATATATCATAAAATTAAAAAGAACATACATTAAACATATAAATTACAAGTAGCAAATTATTAAAGTACCAGGAATAGCACCAAAACATGTGTACAGAAATTATAAATATAAAGTACAAAGCGGCAATGTGTACGAAAAATATATATTACCCACCATTACATATTAACAGCTGAAGTCAGTAACGAAGCAGTATTGCCTCTTTAAGTGTGACCTTTACTTTCTCCAGACTGTCGACGAAAATGTCAATCATGCAACCATATTCATTACAAGTTCCCAATATTCTGTGTATCACAGAATTTGAATGATAGTTAGTATTGCAAATGTTGCGATGGAATGTGACAATTTGTCGCGTTCTATGTGTGGAAGGGATATTATATTCGATACATGCCACAAGGTCAGGGCTGTCCAACATATTGTTTACAATTTTGTAAAGAAGAACTATATCATAAATTTTTCTTCTATCATATAATTTGAGTAAATTTAGTCTCTTCAATATGTAATTGTATTCTATGTTTTGTATTGGTATGCTTAACTTGTAGTTAATGTATTTGAGAAATTTGCGTTGGACACGCTCAATACTGTCTATATGCCCATTATAATATGGAGACCAAACTGATGAGCAATTTTCTAATTGGCTCCGGACAAGAGACATGTATAACATTTTAATACTTTCAATTGATTGAAATGGGCGTGATGTCCTTAAAATAAATCCCAGCAATTTTAGAGACTTACAAGTTATCGCATTAATATGATTAGTAAAAGTAAGTTTCGAGTCGAATAATACCCCTAAGTCTCGAATACAGTCAACATTTTCTAGTTTGGTGTTACATAGAGAGTATTCAAAATTTATTTTTGATTTTAATCTAGTAAATGATATAATTTTGCATTTATTTAAATTTAAGTACAATTTATTCGTTTCACACCATACTGAAAGAGAATTTAGGTTTTGCTGTAATATGTTGCAGTCATAAATGTTGGTTACTGATTTAAAGATTTTTAGATTAGATCATCTGCAAACAGCAAATATTCAATGTCATTAAATATTGTTGAAATGTCATTCACAAATAATAGAAATAGTATTGGTCCAAGATGCGATCCCTGTGGTACACCACTAGTAGCATGGAAACATTCTGATACATATGAATATATTTTTACCCTTTGCCTTCTTTCACTCAGATAGCTCGTTAACCAAGAAAGTATTTGTCCACCAAATCCTATTTTTCCCAATTTGGCAATTAATAAAGCATGTGAGACTTTGTCAAACGCCTTACTGAAGTCCGTGTAAACTGAATCTACTTGAGTTTTATTAACAAAAGATTTAATAATGTAATATTCATACAAAACTAAATTTGTTAGGGTAGATCTATTTGAGATGAATCCGTGTTGGTACGGAGTTATTGTTTGTTTTAAAACAGGAGATATAGTATCGAGGACTAGTGATTCGAATAACTTAGGTATACAAGATTGTATGCAAATGGGTCTATAATTTTTTACATCATTATTGTCTCCATCTTTGAAGATCGGTGTTAAGAAACTTTCCTTCCATATATGTGGGAATATACCCGCTGATATGGATTTATTAAATATGATTGACAGGGGGAGAGATAGTACATCAACACAATTTTTTATAAATAGTGGAGGAATTCCGTCAGGTCCATGCCCTTTATTTACATCAAGTTTTTTAATCCCACTTATAATACTGGAAGTACTTATTGTGCAATTATTTATATTTAATGTGGTTTCAATGTTTGATGTTGCTGATGTGTGGTCGGTGTTTTTTGGTAACACAGGTACATAGACATTTTTAAAGAATTCCGCAAATAAATTAACAATCCCATCAAAATTATTACAAAATTTACCATTGTAGAACATAACATTAGGATAACTATTTTTATAAACTTTTAGGGATTTTGTATAATTCCAAAAGGTTTTAACATTTACTTTGATGGAAGACTCAACTTCTTTTATATAATTAGAGTAACACCATTTAGACAATACTTTACATTGAGATCTAAGCTGTGAGTAATTACTGTAATCGATACTGTTTTTTGTTTCTTTATATGTTTTGTGAGCAAGCTTTTTATTTTTTATCATTTCCTTTAAATCTTTCGAAACCCATTTTGGAAAAGAACTAGGAAATATTTCAACATATGGAACAAGTTTACAGTGTCGTCAATAATACTATGAAATTTTTCAGTAATAACATCAATATCATCACAATTCAACAAAAAAGACCAATCGATGTACTTAAGATGTTCATTAATAGAAGCATAGTCAGCTTTATGAAAATTTCGTGAAAATGTATGATATTCATGCGGTTTGACGTATTTGTACTTAATGCTTATAATCAAGGGTGGATGATGTGTATCAACAGAGAGTAAATATTCGTCTGCTGGTTCCACTTCCGTGAATTTATCACTTGAGAAAACAAGGTCAAGGATGCGATTATTGCAATTAAAGGTATTGTTTACTTGTGTCAAGCCAAGGAAAAAAGACATTTCGATTATTTGTGATGTTTGCGCGCTAACATTCACTAGTTCAGATCTAGGATCTGTTAATTCCCCTGGTATTAAATTGTTTGGCAAATTATAATCACCCAGTAATACAATACACATAAATGTACATGTAAAATATACTTAAATGCAAAAATACTTTTTACTAGAGCGTGCCAAAGACACTTGTTATTGGGATAATGGGCACAGTCTTCATTTATAATGTTTTATTATTAGAGTATAATGTACCTTTTATCGTATTAGCGTCTCTAATAAATATTTTAAAAAATAATTGAATGAAAATTTTTTTCTGACAGGAAAAATACTACCATTTTAATTGTTAATTTAGTTGGGTGAAAATTCAATATCGTATCAAGTGAATCTAGACAATGCATTAATTGAGTGACCAAACAAAACCACGGATATTCTCACCTTTCCAAATATGTGTTTTATCGCCGACAAGAGCCCATTATTTGGGTGTCGCGTCGGCAGGGAAATCTATTTTCTTGGCTCCCTCCATTTTTTTCTTTCAAACACTTTCCCAATGTTTCCGATGAAAAATTAAATCCATAAATCCAACCGCGTGGCTGAGTTTCTCCAGAAGGCATTGGCCGTGTAGAGCCGGACTATCATTGCTATATACGATGTGGAAGTTCATGGAGTATCTGACGTAAAGAATGCTCTCCCAACTTTTCTGCGAGAAGTTTTACCTGGCGCTCGTACAAAGGAAATGAATTTGTGCAATTTCTCTTTCAGCAGTTGAGAGCTTTTTCATCCACATCAAAATTTAACAAACATTCTTCAAAATTTAATAATGTAACTTTGTCAAGATTTATTACTTTCACGTGTATGATATTTTTCTGTTTTATTTTTTAATATCTAGTTCAAATACCCTGCGGTTATTCATTGTAAACAAATTTATTATTTATTAAATTTCTAAATTTTAACATCCGAGTCAAAGAGCGTTTGAGATATTGGATTTTCAAAGTTTTTGAATCATTTAGAGGAAAATGATCACACTTTTGATAAAAAAATTCATTTATCTATTGCAATAAAATATTGTCTTAAATTAGAAAATTTGAAATCGTTAGAAATATTTATTCAAATTGTTACTATTTGATTGTTATAAGATCACCCAGAGAAGAATTATAGTTTATGTACATATATTAATAAATATCCCACTAATTCAGAATCTTCATTATCTTAGTAAAATCAAGTATATTTAAGGAGTTATTATAACAAATTTAATATAAATTCAATTATTTTTCAATGTTATATAAATCCTATTTATATAATATCCTATTCCATCTAGATTAGCAATAGCTGGCTCATCGTTTTTTTTTCTGTTTAATCTATTATTTTTTATATCTTAATAAAAATAAAACTGTTAATTTATTAAAACACTGAAATATAATTAATACTCATTAATTTTCAATTATAAAAGATTTTTAATCGAATATTTACATATTTTTAAAATTATTATTTATGAACTCGTAGAAAACCAATGCTAGCCCTACAAAATAAGTGTTTTCAAATAGGTACTTAAGGAAAGTACGTTTAGGGAGAATTCTTTTAAATATTGGTTTAACTAATCGATGAAATGATTTCTTTTCATGGCCACCATTCATCTACTTTGGTCGAGACCCGGAAGTTAATGAATCAAGATTTTGACAGCGTCTTTCAATAAAACATCTGTTGAATTAAACTCGGTAATTACTAATTTTAACTGCGAAATTTGAAATGTACCATTAAGAAAATTTTACATTGAATATCGAAAGCACGTCAGATACGTTGCCTTGCCAACTCTTGATCAAATGAAGCTGGATATTATTATCTTTTGTGGGGAGGTTTTGTCATTATCTGTCGTTTATCTCTAATCTTTCAGAATAAAATTCGAAGTTTTCTCACACACAGTTAACTGGAACGTACACATTACACATAATGCAACGCCACGGTACAACCATGAAATACGTTTTCGCTACACTTCTTGCTTTCGACACGATATTGAAAGCTAACAAACTTAACATAACATATTGTAACAAAATGGCAAAAAAGCTTACGTACGAAATCCCTTGTAATGTGTCACAACACTATAGGAGGATCGAGAACGGCATAAAGTAATCTAGAGTAATCTATAACATTCATGGAACAACTGAGAAGCGACGAGAAGCTTTTACTGAATACTAGAATAATCTAGAAAGTTTGATCATGCCAGCATTTGGGTACAAAACGCGGATCTAGACCGCCGCACACTTGTCGTGTTTTGATAGTTCGTTCGGTGTGAAGTGCGAAATAATATAGATTAAAGAATAGCTGCTTTAATTTACCTCCCGCAGCCACGAAACGTGACAATATGCAACATCAACACCAACTCACCCTGCTTTTGCACAGTATTACAAAAAATACTTAACACAGGTGCTTCCCATCTACGGTATCAACCTTGATGATAAATCCGAAACGTTTTCCAGAGAAATTAGAGACGCATGACATTATAGCCAATAAAATTTCTACTTACGAGGTCAATAAAATCTAAAAACAAGTAATAGCTATATGTTTTCTTGAATATTAACATTTTAAATTTCCAAGCCTGCTTTTATCAAAGTAACCTGCTCCTTCATTTAAGTGAAATTTAGTTGGTGTTTTTAATTGTAATTTTCTGGTAACATGTGTTCTCAAATTGAGAAGTAGGTATTTAGTTGGATAATTTATACATTTTGAAATAAATATGAAAAGAAAATTGAATAAAATTAATAAACATCTTTTTTAAATTTTTTTTCATGTGAGTGCTTAATCATTTATTCGATTCCCATATAATATTTTTATTTTGCTATTGTGTATACTTGGATTCTTGATTTTTAATTTGTGAGTATACATTGTATTCTGACGAAGGGAACATTGGTCCAGAGACATGTTGATATTTTCAACAAATAATTAGTGAAAACAATATTTATAATAATTAATTTTATTAATAATGTCACCACAAAACCATTTTGCCCTTTTTGAAGAAGTGATAATTATTTGTTTTTAAAGAACTTATAAATATTATTACTAAAAATTAATTCTCTTAAATTTTTTCAAGACCTATGAAAATATAAAAATCCAAACTTTATAAGTACACTTAAATTGTTAGAGCTTTCTCACGTTGAAAATGATGCATAAATTATGCATCAGGACTAGAATTTAAGACGCTGTTGCTCCCTTACTACTCCTTAGCTGCTCCCACAGCCATTAATTTGGTAGGAATATGTAAGTAAACCGCAATAAAAATATATTTAAAATTAAAATATATCACAAAATAAATAAAATATATCACTAAAATAAATTTTCAAATAAAGATAATGAATAAATAATTGATTACAAATCTGAATCTTTTCCTGGCCGGGGTTAGCGTTACCATTGTTCATGTTAACCATTTTAGTTTTTTAATTGATATATTTTTTAATATCACAGAACAAATTAAATTATTCAATTTCTTCACAAAAAATATTGTCACGGATTCGCGGTGGTGTGAATATTATGAAATATTACAAGTTCATATAACTGTGGGGGCAATGCCCCGATGGCACCACAGGTCCATCATCGCAACATCGGCACTCCTCGGCGATCGGTCCTCTGGAGTGTTACACAGAACCATTGACCAACATTCGAGGTCAGCAATAGATGGCGCAAGACATGCACGAGCCGAAGACGCAAAGTTAGCAGACGTTGTCACCTCTATGACATTGCTTCATATGAACGCCCAGCGTGCAGTTCTAGCTGACGCACGTTAGCAATTTTGCTACAAGGGACATTGTACCGTATTTTATCTGACGGACGATCATCTTAATTTATGCTGATCGAAAGAAGTCCGATCATGAACGAGAGCAGCATCAGCGATACGCGTCTGGAAGGGGAACACTCAGGCATATAAGACACACTCCCGCCACAGTGGAAGATCAGTTATACAGCTCACAGAGTAATATTGACCAACGTCTCGCTGCCGGCGGAGTTCAGTATCTACGTCGAGTAGTCACCTCAGTACAACAACATCCCGCTGCACATCGGAATCTACACCGTGACGTCACCTCTACTCGTGTACCGATAACTGACTACGGACAACAGAACGACAAAGCTGGGCTACGCAGCCACTACGTTCGAACCTTCAAGAAGCCTCTGTCACCATCATCATCATCAGCTCCCGAGTCTACACACACTTATTCACCTTGCATATACCATCTTATTATCTCCAAAAGATCGTAACCGACAAAAACAAAATTTTACAGGTTTACAAATTTTTTTTTTTTAATAAATATCGAGTATTTATTAATTTTTTCGCTTATTATTATAAAAATCGTTTTATTTCCACTGCTTTGAGGATAAATGGCGATTTGTCGCTTACAATGCCATTTATAATGTTTTTATCGTCATAAGAAATGCGCACATATGAAAATAAAAACATTCGTTTTTTATTTCTACATTTTTAATCTTAATGAGGCGCGTTTTGCCTTATGAGGGCATTATCAAACTAAATGTTTTAAATTTATAAATAAATATGTTAATTCTTGGTTATTAAGTTTTTATCAAAAAAATATTGAAAATAAATGCTACATAATTTTAAAAAATAGTATAGGTTTTTGTATTTCTGGACGATTCTAAGAAAAAACTTAGTGCAAACAAATGTATGTCGTATGTTCTCAATGTTAAAAAAATAAATAATTTCTATGATTTTTTCTGTTATTTATGTTTAAAAGTTGATTGATTTAAAAGACTCAATAATCCAAAATGATTTTTTTTAAACTATGTTTCTAGAATTTGAGGTTATATTTAATTTTTCTGTCACAACTTTTTATTGTTTTTTGTATTTAAGTATGTTTTATACATAGATTCTTTTCTATTGAAAAAATACCCAAAACAATGAAAAAACCTGCATTTTTTTGCAGGCCACAAGAGTATTGAGATAAAATTTTATGCGAGGGTACTCTAGTGTTAAAAAAACATTAATTTTATTTTATTCAAATTTTTCGAGTTTTCGTGATGTTTAATATTTTAGAAGCCAAGGTATATTCCATATGCCGGTAGTACATCTTGTGTTACACTCGGAAAATACCTCGAGCAAGCTGAAACTGGGCTAAAATATTTACTGAGATCGGTTAGAAACGCGGGCTGATTTATCTACTGGAGAGGTTTCTTTGCACTTTAAACGTATGTCTACGATTTGTAGAGGGAACTACTCCGGTCATTTGATGGGTTAAATGTACACCACCAAAAATATTTCGAAAAATACTCTTTAAAGTTATATGATTTTTAAAATAAATAAGATTAATTTATCAGAAAGATTTACAAAAAAAAATTATTAATGCAAAAAATATTTAGCAATCACAGGCATACGAATTCTGGACTTTCTTTTGCCGTGAGACGGTTTCTTTATAGTGGTCTTCAGTGAGCGTGACAATGGCTTCTCACACAGAGGGATCTGGATTCGATTTCCGGTGAGGTCACAGTATATCTGCGAGATTTATTCAAATCTGGGTGGTATTTTCTGATTTTTCAAGTATTTTGCTTCGGTAATTGGACCTCATGGCTTATTTAAGTATTTTTAACGCATTAAATTAACGCCACGTTTAATCATTAGAATTTTTGAAGTTAAAAAGTAATGTATTGCTTTTTTTTAATTAGCATTCTAAAAGCTATCAATTTTATTATTTCGTTAGGACTCTCGCCTCGTGATCCAAAGTTCGCGGGTTCGAATCTCACTCCAGACCAGCAAGTTAGTCCTATTTTCATAACACAAGCGTTAAGCTTAGTTTGAAAATTAATAAGCATCCCTCTATGGACAATATCCAGTGATGATGTTCTCAGAACAAACATATGATAATAATCTTAAGCATTCTTATGACGTTTCACATGTTGAATGAACCAAGTCAGCTCAATAATATTTCGCAGAAATCTTTGATAAAACATACATTTTTTCTTTATAATTTTTTATCCATCATAGAAATATGTTATTAAATTTAATGTTAGGTTGAAAATAAAAAAATCGTTTGATTAAAATATCCGTTTTGTATCAAAGATTTGTTGATTTAGTAAAATGGAGTAATGAACCATTTACATATATTTTTTTTATAATTTAATATGAAAAAAAAATAGAGTTGCGAACGCAGAATACGTGTAACATCAATATTATTACTATTTTATAACTAAGCTAAACGCTTGTGCTATGAAAATAGGATTAACTTGCTGATCTGGAGTGAGGTTCGAACCCGCGACCTTTGGATCACGAGGCGAGAGTTCTAACCATAGGACCAACAAGGTACTCTTACTAGTGGAAACCGTTATTGGAACTTTCCTCGAAAAAAACAATCGAATAATCGATAGCAAAATAAATACAGTTACACTTAATAAATAAATCAGAAAACAGCAATAACTAGGACATTTTGATACATTACTGGTTAAAATCGTTATTGGAACTTTCCTCGGAAAAACCAATCGAATAATCGATAGCAAAATAAACGCAGTTACACTTACTAAATAAATAAATCAGAAAAAAGTAATAACTAGGACATTTTGATACATTACTGGTTGAAACCGTTATTGGAACTTGCCTTGAAAAAATCAATCGAATAATCTACAACAAAACAAACACAGTAACAGTTACTAGGTAAATAAATAAATCAGAAAACAGCAATAACTAGGAGATTTTGATACATTACTGGTTGAAACCGTTATTGGAACTTTCCTCGAAAAAAACAATCGAATAATCGATTTCAATTCGGAGTCAGAATAACTTATTGGGATGTAATAATATTTCACACGTAGAATTTTGAGTTCATTTAACAAAACCTTTATATAATATTACTGAGCTTCGTAAGAAAATATAAAACAAATTTTTTGCCACCCTAATGCATATTTAGATTTGCCATCACAGTCCATGTAAGTTATGGGTAGTTGACGAGTTTGAAAACTATATCGCAAAACCCAAAGGATCGGCAAGCAGTATATTAAGTTTGTATTATGATAGTGTTGAGAGACTACATTATACTAGCCTTTTGGTTGTCCTAAGATACGATGGCCTGATAGCATCAAGAAGTTGTGGGGCAAAATTGGAAGCAGTGTGCAAAAGGCAGGGAGCTATAGAATAAAGGCAGTACAAAAAAGAGGACTTATTCAATACTGGACGCAGATTAGTGTAAGAATTTTTTAAATGAAAAAATAATTAAGAATAATTTTAATTTCATATTAACAAAACTATTGATGGTTAAAAATCGGAATCGTCACAGCATCCCCACCATTTGACAGGTAGAGCATACAACAATATGAATTTCTACTTTATAAAATGATCCTTTAAAGCCGAGTAATCCAAATAAAGTCCCAGAAACGAACCTATAGGTGAATATAAAAAATGGGACATTTTTAACACAGATTAAAATTAATGCTTTAATTGGAAACGATTTTGATAACACAATACCTAACTTTTGAATCTAAAAAAATCTAAAATATTATAGCACAAAAACCATATAATAAATAAAAGAAAACAGCTTGATCTTTCCTCTAAGGAATTATTTTGTTAAAACTAAATAAGCTAGAAAGACCACCTTTCCGAACCTACTATCAAGGCTGTTTCAATAATTAGTATGTCCAACGAACCTTATAAATAATTTTACATCTTTTAATGACGTTATTTTTGTTTTAAACATTATCAAACATGTTAAAGATAATTATATAGAATGTTTACATATAAAATATTTGAAGGTGTCTGATAAAAATACATGTTTTAGCAAATCAGCCTCTACTTCAGTAGCAGGAAAGGTTGTAAAAGCGATCAGCCATTGCCAAAAGACTGTTTAGTGAACGGACATCTAGATCGGAGGTGGGGCGAAGAGCTTCCAGTGCGTGGATTAATTAGTAAATGCGCGGTAGGTAAAGTGAGTGGCTTGACACACAAAGAGCTAGCTGAGGCGTATCTTTGCACACAAGGCAGTGCAATATATATAATGGGTGATGCAGGAGACTGTATTGATGATTATGTTCAGCGCATGATAACAGATTAGAAACATCAGATAGCAGATAAGATATTATCATATCGCTAATGTAATGTATCAGTTTTCTTTAAAGTTGACATATTCTTTATAGTTGTCGATATCCTTTATTTTTTTGTAATATCCTGCTAATATACTTAGATAGTAATGGTATTTGATTACTTTATGCTTCACATTATATAAAAAACCAATTCAGGACATGTATCATTAATTAATGTAGCTTCTTGGTCTTGTGGTTAGGACTCTTGCCTCGCGATCCAATGGTTGCGGGTTTGAATCTTACTCCAAACCAGCAAGCTAGTCGTATTTTCACAGCACACGCGTTTAGCTTAGTGTAAAAGAAGTAAGAATATTGATGTGACACACGTATTCCATGTTCGCAACCCTATTTCAAAAAAATAGAAAAGTAATATAAAATTTGAATGTAATAAAAATATTATAAATTTAAGTGCAGGTATAATTTTTAATAGACAGTGAAATTGCTTTCACACATGATTTGGTTTTATTTATTATTTTTAGTTTAACTTTTTTTTATGTCTTTTCGTCTATCAAAAATTAACCATATTTCATGTTCCAGTTATTTCTGATCAATCTCATTTCCATACCATCTACAGAAAACTCTCATACTGAATAAATGATTTCTCCAATACTCCCGAGTTCCATTGCATTCATTCGTTTGGCTTAAAATTGGAATAACAAGTGGGTAAGGATTTCGAATCGGAACAAATTTTTCTTTACTTATTATTAATTTTTAATCGGGAAAGATGGTTGCTTGCAACGGAAAAATGTCTCAGGAAAAAAGTCACATTATAAAATTAAAATCATTGAATCATTATACTATTACTATGGTAATTGGTTTAACTTTTTAAATAAATTTATTCAAATTATTATAGAAGTTTTTTGAAAAATTGCGAAAATTAAGAAAAGTGCACTTATCTATTAACTTAAAGATTAATAAAAATATTGTGTGAACATTTTCCGTTTTATAAGATTCGCTGCAAATGCTTGCGCATCTTGCAGGTTCTGCTCTTGTTATTTGCAAATATAATATAGATGCTTTTTTCAGTTTAAGATAGTTATCTCGCTTACAAAATTAATATATATCTACCTACAAATCTATAAAATACGACAATCCACTAGGGATTTATAGGCAAATTTGGTAAAGAGGAATCGGCAACAGAATGTTCAGGGTTCGAGATCCTTTAATAACTATAAACATTCGATATACAGATTAATACTGTATTTTTTAAGTGATTAATCATATATATCATAACAGAAACGACGAAATTAGGCGAAGAACTAGAGTAGTGGATATCATGGATCGTGTAGAGAAGCTAAAATGGCAATGGGCAAGACACGTTGCAAGATAGGATACTACAAGATGGCCTCCCAGAGTTCTGAAATGGAGACCTTGGGAAAATAAAAGAGGCATCGGAAGACCTCAAAAGAGATGGGCCGATGATATTGTGGCTGTGGGGGGAAAGAAATGGCTACAATTAACCAGCAACAGGGAAGAATGGAAAAATAAGGAAGAGGCCTATATACAGCAGTGGAAAGACGAAGAAGAAGAAGATTATATATTCAGGCCATAATATAAGGCATCTGGGCCTGCTTCAAACCATCGTCGAGGGAAATGTTGAGGGCAACAATCGTAGAGGCCGCCCGAGATTAAGCTACGTAGACCAGATTATCGGAGATGTGCACCTACCAAGAGATGTAGAGGCTGGCAGGTGACAGAGAGGAGTTTAGAGGGCGAGTGCTTATTGCAGACCAATCCTAGAATTGCAACCAAAATAAAAAACATATTCGTTTTCCAGATAATTTATATTATAATTCTTTATTTGCATTATAATTTTTTCAATAACTAATCTGAATTTTCTAATCATTCTTTGGAAGAAAGTCATTTTTTTAGATCAACGAGTTAAGAAATTGAATATACAAATATCATAAGATTAGATATAGTAAGATAATTTATACATTGAAATAACTCTTAATAGCAAACTAAATAATAAAAATAAACAAGTCCTTTTTGCAAGTAGTAAATAATGATCCAATTTTGATTTGTAGTATACGTTGTACTTCTCGGAAAATGTTGATTGTTTGTCAAATAGTGGTTTTATTTGTATGATATTTATGTATATCATATAGGTCACAATATTCAATCGGCATATTGATTGAAGTTTGTCATTCAGCGAGCAGTGCTTTGAGTTGTCATACTGAAGTTGTGGTTTCGAATGTTGGTAATTTCATAAAATTTTCTTAAGTCCACGTAATTTCGTGAAGTATTTCTTCACTTTTATTGAAAGAATCAAATGAGATATTAAGTTATATATATATATATATATATACACACGATGTGGGTGACTAAGCAATATTCAAATATTTTTCATTAGTCAGAAAAAATCATGTATAAGACACATAAAATTAAAAAAGCAATACATTATGTATAGAGATACTACACCGAAACAACGAATGACATAATTACGATTATATAGTCCTGCCAAAAAAATATACGATGCATAAATGTTTTTTAGATCAAAAGATCTCTCTCAATTGAATACGAATGTTTTTTTTACACCGAAAAATTCGGGTTTTCGCTAGTTACTCGTTTGATCAAATATTTGTTACATTTGGGACTTTCGATTGAAAAAGCCCGGCATTAATGAGTGATACATTTCATCCAATGCTCATAATTTTTTTTTTACATATTTATTAATTTTTTGATATTTATTACATTATACGTATGTCAAACTGCACGGATGTTTTATCGCTTTTAGTTATGACGTCAGTAAATAACAGTTATTGGTGTCTTAGAAAAATATAGGGGGGGGAGAATGAATATATTAAGAACGGATGTAAAGCTAGTCTAAACATAATAAATAGTTTCTTCTTCAAAAATAGCAAAATAATTTTGTGATGACATTATTAATATAATTAATAAAATAAAATAAGCTTTCACCACTTTTTATTTTGAAAATATCAACATGTTTCAAAGCCTATGGCCTCTTCGTCAGGATAAAATTGTATCTTGACGAAGGGGCCATGGCCTTGAAACATGTTGATATTTTCAATATAAAAAAGTGGTGGAAACTAAGTTTATTTTTTAATTATATAATTAATAGAATTAAAAAAGGGTGGTTCAGATAGTTTGGGCAAGTTGAGCAAATGAATGAGGAAAGAATGGTAAAAATATGTATAATGCAAGTGTTGATGGCGATGAAGAAAAAAAGGGCGACCGCGGAAGACGTGGCATGACCAGATTAACCAGATACTGAAAGATGGTCCTGTTAGAAGCCTCAACAACCGGCGAGTTTGTACGCGAAGATGATAGTTTTGGACAGAAGATAGTTGCGCTGTATCTTCTCTGCCTACCCCCATAGTGAAACGGCGTGATGGTAAGTAAGTAAGTAAGTAAGTAAAAAAATATATAATTGTTGGTTTAAGTTTCTAGCGTTGTTTTTCAATTTATTTTATTAAATTAAATAAAACTTCTCAATAATTTATTATTCTCTAATATTTTCAATTGATTCCCAACTACGTAGCATTTTTTTCTATGCCTGAAAAAATCAGGTGATTTAGAGGTGAAGAGTTCAATTGATCAGTGAAAAGACAAAATATTAAAATCTGAAGGAGTAATATCAGAGGAATAGGACAAACGCGGTAAAACCTTAGATTCTTAATAACCATTTTTGTAATAATAGCAGTATGCAAACGGACATTTTATGCTGAATAATCAATTTATGATGTCATAGCGACCTCTTGACAACGTTATTGTTGTCAGAAGTATTAAATTCCTCAGATGCAGTTCATAGTAGAATTTTAATCTTTAATAGATTGCATAACCGGGTCTTACTTCATCACTAGGTGAGTGCTTAAACTGATAGACCAAGAAACTTCTCAAGCGATTATATGCTCACAAAAAATTTAATAACAAGGAAAAATTTAAACACAAAAAAAAATATTTTCTTTAACATGGAACAAATTACATTTTGGCGTCATTATTTATATAATTAATAAGAAAATACTATTTTCACAACGATTTGTTAAAAATACCAACATGTTACAAGGTCTCTTCATCAGTATACTAAAAATTATATTTATTTTTATTTTGTTATTGTCAATTCATTGATTTTTGATTTTTAATTTTTAGTATGCATTGTATCCTGACGAAAGAACCGTTGGCCCCGAACCATTTTGGTATTTTCAATTCGTGGTTATTCAATTTATATAAAATTGATAGCGAAAACAAAGTATATATAGATAGGTATTCTTATTAATTATGCAAAAAATTATTCTAACTATTATTATCCTAGTTTTGGTTCAAATAACTGTGCGTATTCTCCGTTTAACATAAATATTCCTGTGTAAATGCGGAAGCTAATTTCCGTTGCTACGACATCGTAAAATTACTGATTTACCCCGGTCCATTCGCTACCCTAACATAACCGCACACAAGGGTAGGTAAACGCAATATGAAGGACAAACATTCAATAACGAAAACGACTACTATAATGTGAGATTCGACAACGAATGAATACCCATTTTGAAACATTAGTTATGTAATATGACTTAAGAAATATATAAAATAAAGAGTTTTTTTTATTATTCTCTTGATTAAAATATTCATCTATTCTCAGTCATCGCGTTCAAAAAATTTTTTCTATTACGAAAGTATAAGAACAAACCACCAAATTCACTCACCATTACAAAGGAGATATTGTTTACAATTTGAGAAAAACCTTCTGTTGATTCCGATATGTAGATAGTTTTATAGTAACAAATTTAGTAATTGAAATTCAGGTTGAAATACATTTTTATTAACAATGCTATTTTTCTTTATTTAAAGATATTATTTTAACTTACTTTACTAACACTCTATTTTTTCACTGCACGTCAAAAGTTATAAAATAATAATTAATGCTTCGTATCGTATAAATAAAAAAATGTATCTTTCGTCTTCTGGCCTGTTGTTTTAGATAAAAAAGCATAGATTTTTGCGTATTTCACCAAAAAATCTACCCATTCGGCATAAATCTATACTTTTTTTATTTAAACTATTAAAACTTATCAATCCGAAAATATTAATACTGATCAAAAAAACTGTCATTTTATTTCTAACTCTTTAACTCTTTATTTCTTACGTGGACAGCATGAATTTGAAATTATTCTCAGAACTAATATCATTATACCAAACGGTAAGACTTGTAAATACGTATATTTATTATATTTATTGAGCATTTCTGTACACACCTAATTATGTGCCAGTCTTAGCAGTATTTTTTATGAATACCCATTACAAACTGTGGATAGATTAAATACTCTCACTAGACACCAAAGGGATTTTGTTTTATTTTTGATATTGCAACATTTTCGCACACCAATCACTATTTACACTAGCAAAAACGTACCTTCTATCATTATCTTCCAATCCTATTGTAATAGCTATTTTTTTATTACATTAAATACCTATTTATTTATTTTTTCTCGGTATTTACCAAAAGGTTTATATTTTTTAAAACTATTTATCGCGATCCAGATGATCAATAATTATTATTGTACGTAACCTATAGTAAGCTTTAAAATGTCCTTAAGATTTTTTCACCATACACTTCTACTTCTGACACAATTTGGTCTCGTGTTCTGTAATATTGAATGTAATAAAGTCGTTATAAGGAAGTCGTTATTATCGTTTACTGATTTTTTTTGTTAAAATTCATAACTACTTTTTTAATCACAATTGTTACATCTGTCAAGAAATTTGCTAAAAACTATTGAAAAATGTGGCAAAGTCCAAACTTATCCAAATCAAACTGTCACTGTCCTATAATAACAAGCATGTTGACTTATTTAAATAATTTTAATAAGTTAACTCTCGGTTGGGTACTTTTTGGGTAACTCAATAAATAAAATGATAAATCCGTTTCATTGATTTGCGCTTCGCTTCAAATTAACAAATGATACTGTATCCCACCGATAGCAAGATATTGAATATTTATCAACAGAATACAAAATACACCAGAGCGTTTGAATAATGTCAGGTGACTTAACCGTAAATAAGTGACTTAAATGGATATTTATTTGCCATAAACAATTCAGAGGTGTTACATTTTTTAACAAAAAAAACCTTTAATTAATATGAATTATTTTATTTATTTAAAACTGCATACACAATATTTGAATTATTTATTACTACTCTAGTTTCGAGATGAGCAGTCTCTCTTATCTGGAACCGCTAGGATCTACTCCTCTCAAAAATATATTAGGAATCAAAAACTAAAATATTCTGTGTATAAGTACAAAGCTTTTATAAAAATTATATTTAAAATCAAAATGTTGAACCACAAAGTAATTCTCAAATCTCTCGACTTAATCAATTAATGTATATTATGGATGTCTTTCAGAGACGAAACTGTATTTTATTATTATTATGGGAAAGTAGGTATAGAAGTCATTTATGGTGTATATCGGACTTACGACCGATCGTATGGTAGGCTTAAGTGATCCATAATATACATTAATTGATTAATGATGTCTCTGTGACATGATATCCAGTACTACCGTTCTGAAAGATTTGAACAAACTCAAAAAAACACTCGACTTAAATTTATTTTATATACATAATCCATATTAAATACTCATTATAATTTTCATTCAAAATCATTAATAATCCGTTAAGATTCTGTTTATTAAATAAAACATTTAAAAAAATATCTCCTTTATCTACAGTCTACTTACACTTGAAGACGTATTTAATATTATTAACATCTAATATAACGTCTATTAACTATTATTAATATGATTTCGATACAATCTTATCCCACTTTTCTACATTTCTATTTATTTTTTGTAAATTTTTATCATTCTCACTATTTCACAATGATTAAGAAGAATCTTGAAATCGATTATTTTTTATTTATTGTAGTAAATTTTCTCCATTTTTATCACTAACAATTTGATTTCCAAAATCTCACCAAATAAGAATTATTCCGTTGTCTGTTTGTCCGCAACTCCTTGTAACGTCCATAAAGTAATTTTTTCCTAAAAATTTAAAAATATTTTTTAACAAAGGAGAAATTACCCCCTTCCCCTTTACCCCACTATCTCCCAACGATACATTTTCTATACTAATCTATACCGTTTGACAGATCTTACCCGAATTTCGCATATTTATTCTTTAGGAACCAACATGTAAAATTACGTCATTTTCGACGGATTATAGCTAGTATAATAAAAAAAATTATGAAGTTATAATATAATTTTTTAGTTTTCTTTAATTTACCAAAAGTACGCCAGCACGGTTATTGAAACAGTGGATCTCGTGTGGTTTGAAATTGTTTTTCAGAATGCTAAATCCCACTGGGTGCATTTCGTCAAATATGTCCGTTTCGCTGAAAATTTTCCTGCAAATTCAATGATTCAACGCGGATGCAATGAGTATGAGAGCGTTGCAGTTCGCACATGTTTCATGACGTTGATTCATTACTGCAGCGACGGAACTTGCAGTAATTGATTGCGTACATTAATTCTGTATATTTACACGAATTTATTAACTGTTCATTTTACATTTTATAAACAGCTGGTGTGAGGAAAAACACATTTTTCACAGCCACCCACTTCGCCAGCCCGGCAAATGACTGGCGCTTTATATGATCTATAATAAATCATTTTTGTTGATTTTACGATGTTTGCTTTGAAGGAAGTTGTAAATTTGAAATGATAATACCCCGTTTACAACCCTGGAGGGGAAGCGTATAAATCAAAATCATTAAATTGCGGCGTTGGAAAAAGAAATTATGACTTTATCGACGCATTGCACAGTGGTCGGAAAAGACAATCTAAGCGAGCGAAATTATTTTAGTGTTTATTTGTATTCTATACCCATTAAATAATAATAATAAACCAAATTAAAGATATAAAAAATAAAATAAACGTAGTTTTGAAAATTTGATTATACCACCTAACCACACTTTATATTTAATTCTAAACTTGTCTTTATGATGTCCACAATTGATCCACTTTCGACGTATTTGTCCACAAAAATTTAACAAAGTTTTTTTTATTATACTTTGTTGTATTAATCGCCCTTAAAACAGCTTTTTTTGCTTCCTTTAGAAAAGTCTCGCTCCTTTAACCATACTCCAAATAGTTTTGTAATCCGAGAGCTGGAAAATAAATAAATTCTGAATACAGGCGTACCGAAGTGCACTCCGATTGATTTTAAATCTGTAGCCAAGGTATTAGAAAACGATAGTTTACAACAATTAGAATCAATACAGATCAATCCCAGTTTTGGCAGTCTAAGGCATGCAGAAAAAATTTACGATATTTTGTTAAAAACAAATCGTTATTATATATTAATTTAATAAAAATGTGGATTATATTGAAAAAAAGTTACCTAAGTTTATCTATTCCATAGTTCGAAGAACAAAATTCAAAAATGTAAACACACCACTTTGGTGCTGACACTCGTATCCGACTGACAATAACTCAACTTTATTTTTTTGCAACAACATGTCACTAGATACGAGGGGTTTATTCTAGGTAATTTACTATTAGTGGGACTTTATTACCCAAGGAACTAAGTTTATTTCGCTTCATGTATTTTATTTTTATTACGACTTTCGTTTTTTGAATTTTGCGCGCACAGAATCTAATTTCCAACCTTTGTGCATTGCCGAGAACCTTTTATTTGTCAGGCAAAAATACCAAATATTTACGTAAGAACAAAAACTTATTTTGAAATTGTATTATATCTGACGTATTCAGTATTTGCTAATATATTCGTTTATTCGAAATAGGCGTTTGATATTCGCCAATTTTAGACCTCAGGCGTTTACGATATTACTTTAAAAACCTCAATCAAAAATATACATATCGCACTACCAATGGCGACATATGTATTGGTTTGTAGAATTCACTTGTGAATCAAGGTGTTAAAGTATATCATTAGAAATAAATGAAACACATGCACATTTCAAAGGAAATTGATGCTTCGCTCCAATGAATTGTTGGATCCCATTATCAAACACAAAAAAAAACATTGGTGTTTTGTATATATTTATTTATTTTTTGTTAACATAATATGATAGTTCTTACAGAAATTATAACCTGGTTGCATTTAGTTGCATTTCTAAGAATATTAGCAACAAATTAATATACTGCATTTGGTACCTTGCTTGCTACACTATTATTACGCCACATTTTAGCTGATAGCTTCTGGTTCAGAGAATGATATAGAAACATTTCCGTGGAAACAATTATATATTATATAGATCTTAAGTAAAAAGAGTAAAAAAATATATCGTATAAAAATTATCTTTAAAACAATGACAATGGTATTGTCGACATCAACACAATTCAGTTTTAATTTAAATTTAAATATATCAAATTATATAATTATTTTAAATCAATTGTAATGATTACCACAAAATCCTTTCAATGAAATTGGATTTAATGATTTATAAACATAGGCAGAGTTGAAACATTGATATCACTGCT
The DNA here is from genome assembly GCA_016648135.1 of Agrypnia vestita. Lineage (NCBI taxonomy): Eukaryota > Metazoa > Arthropoda > Insecta > Trichoptera > Phryganeidae > Agrypnia > Agrypnia vestita. The sequence continues at coordinate 45,188 of JADDOH010008403.1, forward strand.
CTAAACAGATTCATTTCTGTAAGAAAAAATTTATAGTTAGGTATAATGATAGCTAAGGCGAGAACTATTTCAGCTCCTCATAATATTACGTCCATAAATCACGTAAATATTCAGTGGCGCACCCGCCCGGCCAACGTGAACGCATAATTATTAGTAATTGATTACTAATTAACTGGCTCTGGTTTACGCTGCAATTAATTTGTAAGCAACTAGGACATGGCGGGCGACATCTCTGAATGACCTATTGAGGTTCAACGCATACCCCAAGCAAAGCGCAGAGGGTAGTATGTACATATGCTACAGGTATGCCCCACCCATTAATGCAACGGTAGGTATTCAATATATTTTCAATATATATTCATTATATACCGAGGACGTGTACGTACTCTAACTAACTAACTAACTAACTAACCATCACGCCGTTCATCTCCGCAGGGGTAGGCAGAGAGGACTGAATGCCACAGTCTTCTATCCTGGCACACCACCTTTGCTTCGGCCACATTCATACATCTTCTCATACAAGTTCTACGGTCTCAAACACTTGTTGTACCTGGTCATGCCAGGTCTTTCGCGGTCGCCCTCTATTCCTGTTGTCTTCAACACTCGCCTCATATAATTTCTTAACCATCCTTTCCTCGTTCATTAGTTCCACATGACCAAACCATCTGAGCACTCCTTTCTTTATTCTATCTACCACACTACAGCCAGCATTGCATTCACTTCTAATTTGTTCATTCCTTACTTTATCTACCAAAGATTTTCCACACAAGCGTCTTAGTGACCGCATTTCTACCGCATTCGGTCTACTTTCATTCCTCCTTTGACAATTCCAGGCTTCAATTCCATACATTAGGGTTGGCACTAGAACTCCATTATGTACCGCTAGTCTTGCTTCCTTTGACAAATTGTACAAAACAATTAAAAAACCATTCAAAACCATAATTGGTGCTTAATAATTCTAACTAACTAACCATCACGCCGTTTTTCCGCAGGGATAGGCAGAGAGGATAGAACGCTATATTCCACTATCTTGGCACAATACTTTTGCTTCGGCTACATTCATACATAGTGTTTCGGGGTTATATTTTTTTTGATGTTATAACAATATATTTGTTCATATTTTTTTAAGGAAATGCTTCAAGAGTAAATGGATCTATCATAATAAATTTGATTTAAAGCCAATATAATTTAGCAAATCAAGAGCAAATACGAAAATTGTGTACTGGGGCCTCTTAATACAATTATTAGAAAAGAAAAAAAAGAAAGCAAAGCTGTCAAATGCCTCAATCATAAGAGTCGTTATGTAATTTTATTCTACTACTATTTTTTTATTCTAAACGAATTGCAATTACCCTATTTTGACTAACGCTGAATATATGTGATTTATAATTCATTAATGTGATTGAATTAACATGGCCTTATTATTTTTTATTTATTTGATTTCAATATTCGTTTTGTTACCAAACCAAATATTGATACAGGTAAACGTTTCAACTTAATATAATAATGATGACTAAAGTATACAATAATTTGATTTTATAATAATATATATTTAATTAATAATATTGCAATGAGTAATTGGGAGAAAGAATTTAATCAAACGTTTTGTAGATGTACCGTTTTTATTCCTGTAGTGAAATAGATGACAGTAATGCATTTTTCATGACAAGAATGTAAAGCTTGTTGCTAACCTATTTTCCTCCCTTACAGGTTTACGACACGGTACTATTTATTGATTAAATGCTCAATAAATTTTATGCTTTGGAATTATTAGTACCTTGAATGTGCACACAATAATGTTTTAGGATGATCTGTATTGTAATGTAATTAATAAGAACTACGCAAGTTTGTTTTAACAACTATTTTTTTTAAATTTATTGTGAAAACGAAATCGATTCTAAATTGTTTTAATAGAATATCTATTGAAAGCGCTTAGATTAACAGATTTTCCCTCAACATTGGAGTAAAAATAAATGTTAAATTTTTTTTTTTTAATAACGTACTTCCACTCTGTGAACGAAACAACGTTAAACTAAGTTAAAGGTTATTCTTATTAATTATATTTATTACGTTACCACAAAATCATTTTCCTGTTATTTAAAAATCTATTATAATGTTTTAATTTTATCGTACCTCTACGTTTATTTTTTTGTAAAATGCAGATAAATGTTACAATTATTATTTTATGTAGGTAAATAAAAATTAAAAATGTTAAGAAATAAAATAAAGACAAACAGAATCAAATTATTTGTGTTTAATATTTACTGCCGATGTGGATAGCCATTTTTAATAAATAAACATATAATCGACTTTGTTTATAACTATTTTTATTTATTATAACTATTTTATTTATATTATTAACGAGTTTATTTTTAAAAACCAACAAGTTTTGGAACATAACATTTGCTTAATCAGATGATAAACACCTTATCCTTGAAATAAAACTTTTATCTGCCATATGCACATTTTTAAAACATAAGTATACGTAATAATTCTCGTACCTGACGTTACGCACTATATACCTAAAAAAAATTTCACATGTAGGTATGTTATATATATTATATATTTTGTTGAATTGTATGCTTAAAGACATATTTTTAAATTTTTATTTATGAAGTTAGGTCCTAGCATTATTCAAACTATTGATTTATTTAACAAAAGATACAAAATGAATGATAATGATTAGTATATATAAATTCAACTTCACAAAAAAATTATCTTGCATTCATTTAAATAAAATGTTTGTAACTAATACAATTATTTTCAACAAGTCCAACGTATAAAAAAACGTACATTTAAATACGTTACTCGTGTTTTCTGCACTAAATCACAAACCATTGAAATGGCACATAAAATATGGTACCTTTCTTCTTATATATGGTGCAAAGCAAGTCCATATTTTTGCCTTAGCGTCCCTTGGGCATAGAACCTTCTCCGCTGATGTAATCTTGGCGTAAGCCTGATATTTGTTACACCTTTCATGTTAAACATATAGAAAGCTATATTTTGCAGTAAATCTCAAACAGGCTTACTGCAATACGAGCATACTTTATATCGATTTTCGTAAATGAATTGTAGCCGATTCATAAGACCATTCAGTGAATTTTTATAACTCATATAAAATAAGCTTTCGTTAAACCATATTTATCATTTTTAGTTAAACAGTTTTGATACCATTGTGTCTTAGTCAGAACAGACGCACAATTAATATTGTATAAAATAAAATAACTAAAATAATTCTTTGTCAGATGGGGGCGTAGTTTAATTTTTGGCAGATCTGTGAGAAATACATTGAGACATTGAAATGGGTAAAATTATGAAACTTTGATGTATATTTAGAAACGAAAAAAATAAACTCATAGATACAAAAGAACGTAAAAAAGTTATTTATTTATTTCAATGCAACACATAAAGAAGTTTTACTATGCCTGTCAAATAGAAAATTCTGAATAACAATTTTGATTTAATTAAATGCAAGTAACTTATATTTAAATTGATTAAAGAAAAATATTAATCACCGTCTACATTCTGCCATAAAAAACAGTGTTCGCATGAAATTACGTTGTTATTACGTGAAAATTACGTGAAAAACGTTACGTTACCTGGATTTACAATTAGAATGCCATTTTATTTGGGTATGTGTCCTAATATGATCCCCATCTCTCTTATCCAAATTTTAATCATTGGATTTTCATTTTTCGGATGTTTAAATTTTTAAACATTTTCTAGCATTGTATTGTATAATTTAGGGCTTAGGTTTCTAAAATTTATTTGCCAAAAATCGGTTCGCGCTCATAGAACATGAATTGAATCTTTATTTCTGCGTGTATGAATTATGTTTTCAGTTTCTTTGAAGTGTGTCTGTGTACTTTAGCTAGGTTCTTGTAATGATTTTAAGATTCTTTTTCAAATTGTTTTTCGGGCAACACTAAAGGGGTTAATTGCGGTCATCGTCACTCCTCTCCTTGTTTATCTTGTCGGCTTTCTGAACATTATAATTCTCGTAGGCATAAAAGCTAGAAATAAAAATTTCTCACGTGGGTTTCTGGCATCTGACAGTCTTAAAACCTTCGTTAATCTTGTGTAACTCTCGATAATGCTCGTCAAATCTAGTGGCAAGATATTTTTTTCCTATAGATAAAAAGATCGAGGGGTCGATCTTATTCTGAAAGACCATCAAATACCATATTTCTTAGAACCAGAGCTTTTTTTGCTTAAACCGCGTATTTTATTTTTGTTTTTAGTAGGCCATGAGGCCCAAATATTGTATTGAAATATTACAAAATTACCCAGACTTGAAACTTACGAGTAGCTAAGTGGTGTATTGGTTATTGTTCTTGCCGAATGATCCATTCATCGGTGGTTTAAACACGATTTCTAGGGCACCAGTAAGTTAGGCCTATTTTCATAGCACAAGCATTTAGTTTAATTTTAAAATAGTAGGAATACTGATGCAAAACGTATTCCGTGTTTGCATCTCCATTTAAAAAAAATCTTAACATACACATTTTGTAACCTATCAAGGAAAATTTAATCAAGAACCACGCTAAGAGATGCAAGTGTTTTGGAAATTGGACTATGTATATGATAATATGTATTTAAATTTTTTATATACTTTTAATATTATCTAATTACCTATAATAACAGTTCTCATAAAATTTTGATCCTCTTGAAGCAACAGGAATTTCTCACGGCACCCCAATTTTTAATTTGCGTATCCATACAAGCTTATGATAATTATCTTACTGAAATTATTTTTAATAGTAGGTAAGTTAATTGATTAAAATAGATCACTAAAGTAGTCATCTTGAGTGATTGAATGAGGAGAGACTACTGAGAAAAATAAATGGTGCGAGTGCTGATGGCATCACAATAAAAAATAATAATATAGACCTGATATGACCAGGTAATCCATATACAGGAGAACAATCTGGTGAATACTCAATAAGCAACAAGCTTGCACGAGGAAATGAAAGTCGGTGAGACAATATTTTTGTGTCAACAAAAATGTGGCACTCCATCCTCTGTGCGTGGATGGAGTGCCACATTTTCAGGTACCCCGCAGGAAAACAGCGTGATAGTAATGTAGATATTTCATGAGAAAAATCACGCAAATGCAACTAGGGGAAACAATTTTTGTCACCGTCTATATCTCGAGTGCTGCGGTGCTGTACCAAAGCGCCGCGACGTACACTTTGAGAACATTCACTTTTCAAGCACAACAAAACATTGCTCAGTTTTTGCAAACACAAAAAACTTTTCCAAGTTATGAAAAACTGTGAATCGAGCACTGAAATAAAAGCACTGTTCCTAAAATTGTTTTGTTTTAAAAATGTAACGAAAAATTATTTTATATGATATTAATTATTTAAATTTTATAACACAATCTTATATTTCTTTGTCTTTATCTTTCTTACTTAATCTAATATCTTACATTTTTGTCTTCTTGTCTTGTTTATATCTTACTTGATCTGAATATAGTTATACTAATTATTACATTAAAAATATTAATTATATATACACTAACTGTTCGTACTAGGCGTTGCAAGGGTTAAGGATTAAGTTAAAAATATGATTATGAGAGGAAACAAAGGTTCCATTGTTTTGCAAAGCTAAAAAAACATATTTCCATGTAATTTAGACTGGGATGGTTGTGATGTCCAGGGGGGAAATGTGGCCTATGTTTACCACCAAGTTCTTAAGGATATTTTCTGCATAATTCGAGAGAACAGCACAGATTTGCATTGAACATATGTAAGGGGGAGAGGAAGGGATAAAAGGGGAGGGTGAAAATGTCGCCTGTATAACTTGACAGATCCTAAAGAATAAGTACGCAAAATTTGGGTCAGATCGGTCAAACGGTGTAGATATATGATAATGCTCCCCGCTTTTAAACAGGAGAATTAAATTGTCTATTAAAAGTGGGTAAGCGTTAATATTCTCATTTTGTTTTTCAAATGAATGATATATAATTAACACTCTAATGTATAATTTAATTAGATAAATAAATAATAAAAAAATTATATATTTTATAATTTTTATATATAAATTATATAATTATATAAATTACATATTTTTATATTTTATTGAATTTAAAATCTAATGATATTACTTAGCTTGACAACTAATATTATTAAATAGGTATTAATTACACAATCATCCGCCATTCTTGACTTCGAATAAGTACATAATATAATGTAATATTATATGCGTAGGTATACATTATTTTGGATTAAGTACCTACACCTCGATCTCTATAATTCTGAAATTAATATAACTATACTCTACGAAAACTTTATAATTTATAACAGCAGTGTTTTTGACGGGAACACGCAAAATAGGGGAAATTCCACCGTCCTAGGTCAGGTCAACCTGATGGTACCGATGTTGCAGATTCTCAAGCGAAAACGAAATAGTACGAAATTTGCTGAGAATCTCAGAGCGGTCCATGGTTGAAGCAGGAGCCAAGTAGGCGAGAAGAAAAAGTCACAAGTTCATCTGGAGACGAGCGCAGGTGGAACAGAACAGAATTCTGATCGCTTGTCACCAAATTTAGATAATTTCAACGGGACCCGCATGCCTAGATACATCTGTGGTGATTACCTGGTTGACTAGTTAGTCACAGGTCCCTGTCTGTCGGTGGGATCACTACTTATAATTCTAGTCGCAGCCGTTTAAACATTCAATTGAATAGGTTTTATTACCTTTTCCTCAGTCTTTACGTAACTTTTCTATATATATTAATTCATTTTTATTCTTTTCTATAAAAAAACATATCCCGCAGGACCACCTATGGTGAGATAATCAGTCAAAAGTGCAAGGCTCGCCAAGCTTGGTACAATAATTGTGTCTATTTTGGTCTCTCTGGTGCGCCTGGTACACAAATTCATAATATTTTACAGATAAAAATAACAAAGAAATTATATAAGTCATTATTCAATAAAATGCGTCGGGCACGCTGGGCATACCCAAAGGATTTTATTTATTCGTGCTCAAATAAAATATCTAATGTTTACAAAATTTTAATCACAACTTCTCAATGGAAATCACCAAAAGGGGAAATCCTAGGCAATAAGTGAAAAGGCCCTTTTCAGGGCTACCAATTTTTATCTTGTCCGACATAAACAGCATATTAAAAAAAATATTTTTATAAATTTGGAACAGCATATAAATATACAATATTTATCATCTTTTAACCTTTTTTAAATTTATAATACCTACTTACACATTTTTTATTGTACACAGAAATTGTTTACAGGAAGAAATTCTGGAAAGTTTCCAGGAAGGCCAGGCCTGTTGCCAGGCCGACTCACATATTATATATATATAATTTCGTTGTCTGTCTGTAACTTGCTGGAATGACAATTTTAGATAATTAGAGTGTGACACGCAATCAGCGTGGGGCTAATGTTGCGCGGTCACGCAAGGGTCTGTGTTAATTATAATTATTTTCCGCGATTTTTCACAGGTGTACGGCTAGTTTTTATATATTTCCTGCTTTTGAAAATAAAGTAATATTAACGGTATAATAAAATATCTTTGTATATATTTATTTGTTCCTTTCTTATTTCTTTTGGCAATTCCTAAAAGATCTTCATAAAAAATAATAGATTTTAAGGATTTGTTCCTCAATTTATTTATTTATTTATTTATTGTTTATTTACATTTACATTAGTTAATACAAGATACTAATAACTGCCACACTAGGTAAAAACCTGTTCTGTGGCAGTTATTCTCATATGGTATTTATGTAGTAGTAAAAAATGACAATTAAAGTATCTAAATCTAAAAGAAAATAAAAATAAAAGAAAATGTACATACCAAATCATGATAAGAATTTAAAGTAAATCATAGGAATACCTAAATCTAAGAGAAAAGAAAAAACACATACAAAATTAAGATAAGAATTTAAGTACTTACAAAATAAATATTATATTATAGTATACTTTAAATTATATAAATATTTTTTGCCAATGACAGTCCATTTATATATTTTTCATGCTAATGTTTAAGGATTTAAAAAATACATATCATCACATTCATTTATACTAAATTTTATGTAATAATAATAAAAATAATAATTATTATATAGCCATTTTTGTGAAAATTTCACCTCAAGGGCGCAACACACCAAAAACTCTTACATACTAAAAGCATAGAATAACAAAATAAAAAATAAAATGAAAAAGAAGAGAGAACGAAAAACAGCTCAAAACAATGACGAAAATAGTAAAAGAAAACAATGAATATTAAAAATGGAAAGATTTTGTAAACAGGTGCGTTTTAAGTTTTTTCTTAAATAATGTCTCTGAATCCGTGTTTCTTTTTAGAGAGGGCAAAGAGTTCCACGCTTTGGGGCCCGCCACCGCAAATGCCCGTCCGCTAGTTCTCTGGAACTGACTTACCGGTTCCACAACCTTTCCTACCGCCGAAGTAGACGCTGACCTGAGACTTTGATGGCTTCCATTTATGTTGTCTGGAATACAGAGCTTTTGAAGATTCAGAAGCGCCATGTTGTGAGTTGTCTTGTACATCAACCAGCACAGTTTGAACTCTACTCTCTCAGGAAACTGAAGCCAGTGCAATTCTCGCAGAAGGGATGTTATCTGCAGAAGGGATGTTATGTGCAGAAGGAATGTTATGTGTGAGGATGTTATGTAGTACAATAATTAATGTAAGTAATAAATATTTCTGAACTAGGTACAGTGCCTACTTTTCAAGAAAAATCTACATTTTACTCGTATTTTATGAAATAGAGTAAAATGTACATTTTTCTAGAAATAAGGTAAATTATATACACCCGATGGTGAGCGATATTTAGTGGTAATTTAAGTTCAAGCTATAAAACACGTCTCACCAGTCAAGTTATATATTTTAAACTCACGGGAAGATGGGTGGAAGGAAGAAGAGGGGGGTCGTGACGTAAGTGCCAATAATAGTATATGGATAACAAATATAAAACAAGTGTCCAGTAGTAAAAACCGAATACTTTTTTTTCATTTTATCATTCGTAGACCAGCTTAAGGCCTTTCGTCTATAAATTAGAATTGGTATCACAACTCAATCATGTACCTACTGTGTAACTTGTCTCAGATCACAACTCTATTAGGTAGTTTTGAAAATTATTCAGATAACAAATTATTTTTTTCATTTGCTTTTAAAACACCATTCATATTATTTCCGTAGTTCAATCACCATTTTCTACCTTTATAAGTACAACAATTGTCTTAGTACTTATCAATTTATATAATTTCTATAGAGGATCGTCATTTAAATACTGGAAATGAATCAAGTACTAAGTCTTCTTCTCTTCTTCTTCTTCAGCCTTCTTCTCTCCACTGCTGGATATATGCCTCTTCAAAACCCTTCCATCCTTCCTTGTTATTTGCTCATTGTAGCCATTTCTTTTCACGGCGGTTATATCGTCGGCCCATCTATTTTGAGGTCTTTCGATGCCTCTTTTATTCTCCCAAGGTCTCCACTTCAGAACTCTGGGAGTTCATTTTGTAGCATCCTTCCCTGCAACATGTCCTGCCCATTGCCATTTTAGCTTCGCTAAACGATCCATGATACCCACTTATCTCTTAGGCTTACTCCAAGCATGGATCTCTCCATGGATTGTTGGGTGCATTTGAGCATTTCTATACTTTTCTTTGAAAGGGCCATTGTCTCCACTCAATACGTCATCACTGGCAGTATGCACGATTCAATGGCTTTTCTTTTTAGGCTTATTGGTATCTCTTTGTTTTCGAAAATATGTTTGAGTTTTCCAAAAGCAGACCAGCTCATTCCTATTTGTCTTGGAAATTCTGCTGTTTGGTTTTCTTTGTTCATTTTTATCTTGTATCCCAGATATATATTATATAAAGCACTAAATGCCAAAATATAAATATACAGAATAATATTATATGCCTTCGCCAATACATTAAACACTGCACTGAAGTCCTACCTGTGTTAATATTTCCTAGTTAGGTATATGAGGATGCACAAATATTAAGTGCCGCGTCATTTTTTTTTTATAAATAAGGCACTAAACGACATGATTATTTCATAGTTTTTAATATTAAAATGACTAACTCATGTAGTGTACCGGCATATAGTAGTGCTGAAAATATCAATGAAAACGTATGTGAAATAGTATGCCAAAAAGATTATATTCGCTTTTTACCTTGTATTTTAAAATGAACATTCCAGTATTCATTTATACATGGTTGGCTGGCAAGTATAAATTTATCAGAAGTTTATTTCCCAACATACAGCGAACATTCTAGTCGCTAGCTGCAATAGTATTGGGCACAAAAAATGTAAAATGATGTATTTATTGTTTTGGAGGTGAGTTTGTAGGAATCCATCATCACACATTTATGAAAATAAGACACACTTAGTTTTTAGTTATACTTGTTTAATTTTTGTCAAATTGTCAAATTAATTACCAAACTACAATTACAGAAGCAAAACACATCACAAAATACGAAAACTTGAGTAAATCACATAGATTAATGGTGACCTCACCGGGAATCGAACCGGAAACCTCGGTGTGCGAAGTCAGTGTCATTACCACTGAGGCTAATGGTTAATGGCTAAGGCTGCACTTCGAAAATAAAGGCTAATTAAGACTAAATGTGCTTAAACAGCGAGAGATCATCAAATATGCAGTAGATAATATAAAAATTATAAACCAACAAGTTATGTCCTCTAAATGACAGTTTAAAATACCTTATATGCTTACAATGTTTTTTAGGATTCGATTCTGCCATAATTTTTTGCTTTTTTATAGATACACAATGCATATGGAACAAATCATTAAGGGTATATAGTCTTGCAAAAGGTAGTTGATTCAGCAATTTGAAATGACCAAATTTAAAAAATATAAATGTTGTAACATAATTTTTTAATAGAATTAAAAAAAAAACAAATTTTGTATCTAGCCTCTCACATACATGTTTTACCTTTCATTAAAATATCATTAATATTTGAACACAAGTAGAACTTAAAAAAAAAATTATACGTGTAAAATAATAACTGTTACTAAACGTTTAAATAATATTTTTAATGAAATTCTATCATCCTTTGTCTTTTGGCATTAACGCTATTAAGTCCTTTGTTTAGCCTGTACATTCGATAATAGATTTTCATGTCAGGTTTACCTACGTTTTAACACTTCATATTTTGTCTTGTATAATAAGTATTCTCACACGCTATAAATTAAAGTATCAAATCGGATGCAAGTTTGTATAGATACCGTTTTACTGTGAGCACTTCAGTGGAAGTTGTAAGTAGCTTTAAGTGCTTTAGTTAGTAATCGCTGCATACCCTAGTTCGTACGTTTTGAGTAGTGTGACCAGGCAGCAGTGTTGAATGTTGCCAGAGATAAAATAATATATATGTGTTTTTTGAGGAAATTATATAAACAGTGTCTTGAGTTTTTGATAACTTATTTCAATATTCAATTCAATATAATAGAGGGATTATTTTTTTATGGTTCCTTTTTGCGAGTCTGACGTCTGCTGGATTTACTCGTCATGAATATATGGTGATCATGGAACAAGGTCTCTATTGACCCTGTGCCTTAATGCGTGCCAACCATTCAAGAGGCCAGGAATAAGCAGTACGTCCTTTTTCGATCAGTCTATCCTTCGCTTTTCGATCAACTAGTAGCGTTTTTGAATGTTGTGAATGTAATTTCACTTTAATACTATGCGTATTATATTCCTTGTTTGCTTGTACCTTGTGTCTATCTTTTATTCTTGTTCCACATAACGCAACACATTCCATAAATACTAGAATAGTTAGGCGGGAGTTCTTCCTTCACAATATCAAATTGGTGATTCTATAAACATGATGGATTATATAAAGCAGATGGCTATAAATAAGTACCGCCTACACACTACGAAATTTAACTGAAGGATTATAGATTATTTGAGGCAGTGTTTTCTCTTGAGCAATCCAGGAAATCGGTTTGTAAAAGGGATACATTTGCATACTAGAATAAGACTTATTTACTTATATTTCTGGTCCACCATGTAATGTTTAGGGTGTCTTTATTGAATAATAACACTTTAAATATAATATAGAATATGTAGACTTTTATTACATAGACTTTACTAGATCCTCCATAGGACGTCGACAGTTGACAATACTCTTTTTCTCCATCTCTCTATGGATTGTGTAGGGATGTGCCCAACCAATCAGTTAGTGATGTGACACACCAAAGTAATAAGAACGTATATTTGCTTGTTAACAAATTCAAGGCACGAATTATGTAATAATTGTACTCCCGTTAGTTTAAATATTATAATCGCTGCACAAGACTGTCCACCCGAGCACCAACAGAGAACGGCCGCCATTCAGTGCAGTGCAGTCGGCCAATCGTTCAAGTTCCGTTGCATCGCCGCTAGATGTCTTCATATATCTGCCTCACTACACCACCAATATAATGGAGTTGCTTGTTGGTCTTGTGGTTATGACCCTCGACACATAATCCCGTTTCTCTTAACCCGCGTCATACATACATGGCGCGGGCATAGAACGAATGCAACAACGATATCAAATCCTCTAAGAATGTACGAGTATTGATTTAGCCATGGCAGAAGCCTGTGCATGTTATTATTAGAGGTCTAGGTACTGTTCTTTAGAGCTTGATGACATAGCAAGGATGTCGCGAAACGACTGGAGAATTCCACTGTTTTCTATCATTTTTTTGGTCCAGAACCTTTTGTTGACCTTTTTCGCGAATATATCCTTCTTTACTTCTTTATTTAAACTATTTAATAATATTTTCTTCATAAAAAGCAAAATAATTTTGTGGTTACATTATAAATATAATTATTAAAATAAACTAAGTTTTCACCATTTTTGTATTTAAAATATCAATATGTCTCAGAGCCCATGGCCCTTTCCTCAGGATACATTTGTATACGAACAAAATTGAATTAAAAAATCTAAGTATAGACAATCAAAATATTAAAAAAAAATTATATATGGAAAATGAATAATAATAAGGTACTTTGTTTTTATTCATTTTCCATATATCATATATATATATATATATATATATATATATATATATATATATATATATATATAGATCTATATGTAGATATATATATATATATAGGATATCTATATATATTATATATATATATATATACATATATATATATTTAAAATATTTTGTACTTCTGTACTTCGGATTTTTTATTCATTTTGTATATTATATATATATAGACATATATATATAAATATATATATATATATATATCTATATATATATATATTTATATATATATATACATATATATACATATATTCATATTTTAAATATTTTGACTGTCTGTACTTCGCGATTTTTTAATGTCATTTTGTTAGTATACAATTGTATCCTGACAAAGGAGCCATGGGCTCTGAAACATGTTGATATTTTCAATACCAAATTTGGTGAAAACTAAGTTTATTTTATCAATTATATTTAATAATATTTAAAAAAAAAACACTACGGATTATTTGGTTTATTTAAAATGTATACACGTATTTATATAAAAAAAATATTTCAAATTGGATAAACTTTTGTTCATATAAACTCCTTTACATCATCGATCCAAGCTTCTGATGCCTTTCTACTGGTCGACATGAAGCCATGGTCTGTCGACCAATCTGTTATTGATTTGACAAGCAACATGACTCAGCTATGTACATTTTGAAACGGAGATAGCCTTTGTGATATCTTCGACTTGGTTTCGCTGCCACATCTCTTTGATTCGTACACGGCACAGCATGAAACATTCCTTTGCCGGCGAGTTTAGAAAAGAATCTCCTGCTACAATTCACTGAAGAACTCAATCCTGCCTGACCGGTTATTTAAAAATAAATATTATGAGTCTTGTTAAGTGCGTTCCTGTAGCCATATGTTTATTAAGGTTTCATGGTAGCATTGCTGGTGTGTCGTATGAGTTATGGCGGTGTCTCTAAGAGATCGCCGGAATCAACGAGCGCGACCACACATTTTAATATGTTAATTCGTACATACGATAATTCCTGCAGCGCTGAAGGCGAAAGGGATATATGTTGCAAGTAAAATCCTTATTCTTTTTCTTCTTCTGCTTCATCTAGGACTGCATCCTATCATTGCTCGGAACCTGTTCCCGGGATACTGATGTCCAGCTATCTCGCCATCTTTTATGCGGTCTTCCTGGGAGTCTGGTACCAGACGGCAGCTTGTTCGCTGCTATGCTCACAAGCTTTCTCCACATGATCACTCCAGTAACGTCTTGTAGATCTTCCCCATCGGACAATATCCTCGACGTCAAAAGTCTTTCGTATTTCGGAATTCCTCACTCGGTCTCGGATTGTCAGTCCCGCAATGGGTTGGATAGTCTTCATCTCAGGAATTGTCATTGTTAGGAGATTTTTAGTTCTGGTAGTGTCAGCCCATGATTGGGCGGACACAGGTCTTATACATTTTCACTTTTCTCTCCTTGAGCATGTGTTCGTTTCTTCAGACAGAATTTCTCAAGCATACAGCAACAGTTGCGGCTTTGTTTGGTTGCTCTTTTTCTTCTTCGTAGAGGTCGTTACTGCTGGATATCTCGACACCCAAGTACTTGAAGCTCATTACTTGCTCCATTATGTTATCGTCAATTGCAAGCTTGCATCGTACTGGCTGTTTTGATGTCACCATGCTCTTAGTCTTATCTACGGAGATTTTTATATTGAATCTTTATAAGGATGTATTATCAAAATAAAATGTACCAAGCCATGTTACAATATAATTTGAAGATTAAAGAAGGAAAGTTAAATAAGATATTGGGCGTGGTAGAAATTCAGATATCAAAATGACGCGCTCGTGATTCTAAATTAGCGAAGGCTCCTGATTGGTGCGTCCGGTTCGGCGGTGGCAAAAAGAGTGTCGCTTCGCTTAGCCGGGTCTTAACATTGTGCGTGCGCCGTCGTTGTCGCAATCGTGACTTCACAGATATCGTCCTTTTGCACTTTTGGGTCAATCCGCCACAGTTTTAAATTGCATGTAATTGTTGTATTTTTCTTGAGTTACGAATGAAAATAATTTGGTTAGAATGAATAAAGATAAATAATTTAATCAAACAATAAACATCCCAAAAAATTAATTTCTCGGAAATATGATGCGACATCTAGAGAAGTACTAGATTTTCCACCTTATAATGCAGGAAAATATTGCCATAAGTCCGGGCCTGGAAGAAGGACAACATTGTCGCTAAAAAACTCAAGAACACAATATTGAATTTTATCCCCAGAGGGACATCATTAATCAAGATATATTATAGATGTCTCATGGAGACAAAGCTTTATTGTTATATGGGAAAGTAGGTATAGAAGTCTTTTTGGTTGTCCATAGGGCTTATGATCTATCGTACGGCTGGATTAAATGATCAATGAACTGATTTGCCCTGGGCCATCGTACAAAAGGCGTCCATACAAGTTTAAATAACTTCGTCCCTGTAACTCTATTATTTATCTTAATTAAATAATAATCCTGCAATAGAACAATCCGGTAAATGTGTTCTCAGAATGTTAACTTCCATACACGTTTCCCATTTTAATAGTTTCATATCTGTGAGACTTCTACAATTTATTTTAATTGATAATTCAAATAAGTGTAGCTGAATCAAATGGTGTTGGTGGCAGCAACGTTATCGATCAGTATTGTCCCGAACTGGCGCGCGGCAAATTTTCCACCTCTGTGATTTAGCCGAGATCAGCACCCGAACAAGCCATGATCAGGAATGTTCGCCAAGCAAAACAATACCGTTTCCTGGAAGCCGCGTACTACAGCGCTCGGCGCAGTGGCGTAGCGGCTGCCCGGACGGGATGCGCCTGGAATTGAGGTGTTCAATTTATACAGAGGACATGGTCCTACGTCAGGACGTCATCTATTAAATCTGTCAAGACGATGAGTGAGAGATATATATTACAATATAAAAGTACATGGTTGCTCCAACTTTAACACTGAAAATTGTATATGTCCCTACATTGAACATACTGATCAAATTAAATATTTAGGTATTATAATCGATGCTCATCTCAAATGGAATCTCCACACACAACACATCTCAAACAAATGAAAAATGCCTTTTTTTTCTGCGCCATATTAGAAACTTTCTTAACATTAAACTCCTAAAAATGACATACTTCGCAATCTGCCAATCGATTATAGAACACAGCATAATTGCATGGGGAGGAGCAACTATGAGTGCACTCAATCCAATTATTGCAACTTAAAAAATTTCTATAAATGTAATCCTCAAAACCTCAATTTTAACAAGGACAGATGAAATATTCAACAAATTCGACGTATTCGATATAAAACAAATTTATGCGAATACTGCTCTTAAATACACATACAAACACAAAAATACACAGTTTAAACCAACTCAAACAATAATTACCACACGGTCAAACAAACTGAATCTACAAATACCAAGGTTACATATCACGTGTGGACAAAGGAGCTATAACTATTTTGGACCCAAATTACTTAATTGCATGCTTGACGAATTAAAATAATCCAGGCTAACCACAATTTACAACTCTAACATAAAATACAAAATAAAACAGTGGATCCGAAACAAGGAGAGAGACAAAATAGGTACACTTACACAAACACACTTACACAATATAACCTCATATATATGATATATTTTCTATTATGTTACTTTAAACACTTTATTATCTATTTACTATGTTTTGAACCTATGCAATATTGTAAACTATGCCTGTCTCAAAACAGATATTTCTATTGAGACAGGCACAGTCCAAACAAAATTTGATACTTAAAATTAAATAGATATAAATAAATAAATAAAATAAAAATATGTAAAAGAAAGTATACAGGTATGCATTGTACGAGTACTAGACACACGAATCTTTGTGATCATTCGTTTTCTAATATATATTTGTATTCAATTAAATTAGTGGCAAAAAAGTAATCTTACTGTTTGTATCTGAAATCTAGAATAAAAAAAGTTAACTTCAAAATATAGAGGAATCATTAATATAGCTAGACCGCATTCAAAATAATGTGCGCAAAAAATATGTATGTTGTTACGATGCAAAAAATTAACACGAAAGAAGTTTTTCTAATAAGTGAGTAACCTTTTTAAAACTAAAAAATATATATTTATTTGGAATATCATATTGAGGATTGTAATACGGACTTGCCAGGCAACTTTCCCCCGCTTTCTTCTTACCGGACAAAGCTAGGAGATGGTACTTTCATTGTGGTCAACCTATAGCTGCAAAATCTATGTATACTATTTCATAAGAAGGACTAAATATGTGTCTTGCATAATCTCTTCAAATATATGAGAGGTTCAGATTTAAAAAATATACACAATTTTCAAATATAAATTTTATAACGTGTGGATATACTTACGATGTAAATGTTGAACGTTACTCTGTGTAGACGTGTAAAGTGTAAGAATACCGGTCGTAAGCCGTGGGCCATTCGGAAACGGCATCCATACACGCTTCCCATATAAATAGTTTCGTCTCTGTTAGACTTCTCTAATTTATTTTAATTAATAATTAAAAAATAGTAAGAAACCGTAGTTTTCAAGGAAAATCTTGCCTTATGAAATACGCGATCGGATACGATCCAAGTGATATTATTGAAAATTCCGTCACTATTTTTCTTGCCACCAATGCCAATGGCATACTTCATTTTCATATTCCTGCTCCAAGTAGCTAATGGTGCCCAATGTTTGGCTGCTGTCCAACTTACGACATTATTTGTAACCACTGATGGTGTTGCCAGGTAGGTGGCGGTATTAAATCGGTGACGGCCATTGGCTTATCATTTAGCCAGATAAGCCCAATTCAACGATATTTTTTTATCTCCCGGCAAGAGACAAATTCTGGTTTGAGTCCCGATGATAATCAAATATTCTTTAAATGCGCAAATTTCTAATGTAGATATCTTACTAAATGATTCAACTTTTTTATTTTAAAATATCTATAAACCGTGTTTTGAAATTGCAACTTATTAATAAAATAAGGTAATTTTATCGAAATTTTTATAAATTTGGGGTAAAAAACAAAATTTCTATCATGCAATTTGTAAAAAAATGGTTGGCGTGTTTGAAAATGATTATCTGGCAAACTGAGTTAGTTTTAAAATTAACATTTTAACAAAAGCGTATCACTTAATAAATTCTTTACTCCGGTTTTGAAATCTGTTACATATATGTTTGTCGTAATTTTATTAATTAAAAAATGTGTAAAATACGTACGTTAGAAAGAAGAAGGGTTGAATTAGAAGAAAATTTATAATACTAGCTGTACCGTAGAAGATAATAAATAAAAAAAGATCGTTGGGTTGATTTGGCCAAGTAGAAAGAATGATAAATAAAATATGTGAGACGATTTAAGAGAGAAAGAACAGTTGACATCCGCGAAAAACCTGGCATGACTATATTAACTAAGTGTTGGAGAAAAACCAAACCTTCAACATTAAAAGAATGTGCAAAATAAAATGTATGAAAGTGGATGAGGCAAAAGCGGTATGTGGAAAGGGAGATAAAAACGCCAGGACAGAAGAGTGTTCTACCCTCACTGCCCACCCTTGGGGAAAACGACATGATGGTCGTTTAAAACCGTCACCATAAACAAATTGGCGATTTGTTACTATATCCTTTATACATATATCTATGAACAAAAACACGCTTGCTCATTGAGTGTTTAAAGAGATAAGCGTCAGAAAATTTATAAAACTTTAAAAATTTCGGTGGTTGCATCATGAAGACAGAGTGACTGAACAACATACATATGTACACTGAAGTCCTTACTAAATAAATAAAAAATAGGGTAAAGGAGCTTAGCAAGGCCAACACTAAGATGGAGTAAAAGAGTATTCAAAGGCATATCTTGGAGATCCAGAACTGGAGGGAGTTGGCGCAAGACCAAAATGAGTGAAGAAAGTTTCTCAAGAAGGCCAAGACCCACCAGGGATTGTAGAGCCAACAGTGATGATGATGACTATCTCTAATATAAAAGATATAACAGAGCCAATCCACGATAGTTTACAGGTAAATTCCTGGCTATTCCAAAATATTGAAGCAACAATATTGTCACGAGAATGGTTAAATCAGAAAGCGTTACATGAAATCGGTGATTTTGTTAAATAATGGAGGTTCTATGATGGTCCACATGAATCTGGAATCGACTGGGCTTTTCCTTGGGGAATGCTAAAAAAACTACAAATAGTATAAAACAGAGCGATGTGAATAATATTGAAGTATAATAGGAGAACTAAAATAACAAAAATGTTGAAAGCCCTAGGACTAGTAACCGTAAATCAAAGAATAAAGTATAATGTAATGGTGCAAATATTTAAAATTAAACATGGATTAGTACCCAAATACTTTGATGACAGGATGAAGCTGAATAAGGATTTTCATTCTTCACAATACAAGGGGAAGCGACAAACTACCAAAGAAAAAAAAAACACCTCACAAAATTGTATGATTTATAAAGGTATAAAAATATTTGATAACCTGCCAAAGGAAATTCAAAACACGGAGAATGTAAGTAGGTTTATACTGAAGTGCAAAAATTTTATTGTAAAAACTTTTAAATGATTAAGATGGAATGCAAAATCTCTAAGTGAAATCATATATGTGTGGAACTAAATAATTAAGATAAATAAATTAAATAAATAAATAAATAAGCTCTGAATACATCCAGAAAATGACATTACCTATAAAAAGGGACTAATCGGCTACTGCACACAGTTTTTGCGTTAAAGTGACAGTGCACATGCAGCACGCGTATGATATATGTCTGTAATCTATCGGTAGATCTATCGTATCTACCGACGTAGTGAGAAGTTTTCTAATGTGAACCATAACGTGCCTCAGTATATCAGATACAAGTTATTCAGGCGGGATAATTAGTACGAATTACTAGATAAAAAGTGCAGCGAAGATTCTAGAAACATTCAGAGTGAATTAATGAACAATTCTGGTCTAATTAAATTCGTATGCTGTGACTTTGCATAAAAAACAAAAGTTTAAATAATTTTAAGTGTTCTCGTGACAATTTTGCGGAGGAGGGAGAGGCTGCCCCTGGCTACCCCCTCCCCCACAATAACCCAACCACCTCTATCAGTACCTAAGTTATTTTAGTTTATATTCTCACATGTAGATGACAACATCTGTAGTTCTCGAAACTAGTCGTGTATAATTAAAACTCAAAAGTGGTCTTACGTAAATATTTTATTTTTTTATATATTATAAAATTAATATAATTTAATAAATTTACCAGAATATAAAACAGGCGAGATAAGAACATAAAATAAACCAAAAAATAATCTAAATAAAACATATTTACAAAATTAATTAATAATCATTATAACCATTTCAAATAAATAAATATATATATATAAAAAATGATAAGTTTAAACGTAAAAGAAACAATTAAAACCTTTATTATTAAAACAAAGTAAATCATTGTTACTTCATTAAAGTAAATTATATCGAATAACAAAAATTCATTCAATAAAAAAAGTATTAAAACATTGTAAAAAAAAGCAGGGTGAAATTCATGCAAGGTCTTAAACATTTTATTTGACTTAAATAAAATCTTAAAGCAAATGAGTTCAATATAAGTGGGGTACCTCCATTAAAATTGACATTATGACATTGTGGCTTGAAAATTTTAATTAATTAATTAATTAGGGGAGGTACCTACCTTTAAGGTAGTGTGTAAGCTCTGTTACATCGTGTATAACACTATATAATATTTAAAAATAATCATATGTCAGGTGACGATTTTGTTGCTTCCTTGGGGCAGACAATTTCCCTCTACGCTATTGGTTCAGCGGATTATAATACATTAGTGTAGCGCGCCACGTTTAGGTACTTGTCGGCAGGCATTACAGTGTTCAGAGCGCACTAAGTGAAAGGTATTTGCTGGTTTCAGGAGCCTTGCTTAATTGTGACTCGTTCAACCGGAACTGAACGTAATCAAGCTGAAAGCAAGTGAGCGATGGTAGCTACTAGCAGAATAGGTAACTAAGAACTGCGGAGAAATAATTGTTTTTTTTTCAATTTTAATGACTTCAATTATTGCATGAAATGAAATGAATAATGGATTCCCTGTGTTGAAATCAAATGCCAAATTGAGTTATCTCATGCAAACTTTACCCGCATGAAAAAGGTGTTCTGCAGTAATAATCTGAACCTTTAATACGAATGCAAGTGATCAGATGCTACTGGTTATAAATTTACATAATGGAAGGCGACTTGAGGTATTTTAGATAGGGATCTACAGGAGAAAACTCAAGTTTTTTAAAATTATTTCTGAAATTTTTTAAACTATATTTTAATCATTATATTTTCATTCTCATATGAAATTAAATATATCCATTATATAGCTTATTCGTTTTTATAATTTAACTAGCTGTGCCTGCACGGCTTCGCACACGTAGATTTTTAGTATATTGTTTGGATCGCCTTCTAGAACATTCTCCTTCCAGAACATTCAAGAAATTTATCGAATGTGCAGGAACCTTCTAAACACACCGACACATTCCAACATTCAGTTTAGAACCTTACAGAATTTCCGGGAATTTTCTAGAACCTTCTCCTTCCAGAACTTTCTAGAGTAGGTTTTTCCGGAACCTTGTGAACTCACCTACACAGTCGGCGCGCCTATTTAAAAAAAATCTGAAGCAATAACGGCCTTCTCATAACAAAACAATGTGCTAGAAAGCACATTTTCGTCACCCACTCCCACCCACGCACAGCCACCCCCACCAAACTCGCATATTTTTGATGTGACAACAAGGGCTATCCACTACCATAACCACCGGTGGGTGGTTGTGGCTAGTTGTAGAGAAAACTTGGTGGGTAGGGAAACACGGGTTTCTTTATATATATATATATAGATTTCACCCACTATTTTCACATAAACACCTCGTGGTCTCAGCCTTATAGTAATACAAAGAGAATACGATACATATGACGATTTGCCTGAACGTAGCGCGTGGGGGGACTCAAATGCCTTCTGCCTCCGTCCAAGATCCATTCCATCATTGACCGTTTTACTGTTTACACACTTTTACCTGTATGGCTCCAACAATCTTGTCACATTTATATTACATATTTATTATAACACCCTGCAAATATCGAATAGTCTGTGATAAATAAGTGAGTATTCTTATTAAATTTTGCCTCTCTCTTTGCATTCACAAATTGCCTTAATATATAGGTACATGAATACTGGAATATTTTCGTCGGACTTCTTTTTCATCACTTTTCACATTGGAGACCATCACAACCAATTGCATCAAAGTCCCCTCAAGCATTTTCCTGCATTGATACACATCACACGCAATTTTTATCATCCCTGGATTTCTATGATAAATGCATACCACGGCTTTGAGGATATTTTTAACACTCTTCCCAAGCAACTGCGCGCTGTTAGTCTAGTATTTAGCGATGACTTCACTGATTGCTGTTTGTCATTCTCTGGTCCGATCACCGAAGTTTTCCTACTTTAATGAACCTGAAGACGAGATCTCATTAAACAGAGTTCACGGCTCATTGTGGTAGCGTCTACATCAAAATTCATTTTCTATAACCGGCTAAAGTATGCATCTGAAAATTTAGTTTGTTTGATAAATTAAATACTCGATAAATTTTGTAAAACTTAACATCAACACAACATTTTGCCAGATCCATATCGTGAATATTCATTATTTTTGCAATAATAAAAAATTGTTATCCTTCCACGATTAACAAGAATTATTCCATACAATTAAACTCACAAAATATGTTAATTAATTTAATCCTTCGTGAATTACTAAAAGTATAAACTACTAAAAATACATTTATTCATTGGTTAAGGTTATAAAAACATTGATAAAATATTATATTGCAAGTTTAATTTATTGTTTTTCCAACGAATTGATGTCGAGCTAACATTTACAAACAAAACATACCTTGGCTCAATTCTTGTAACCGCCAACGCGTGAGGGCTGAAATTTTCGAAATGTACGGGCGGCCAATAAATATTGCTTCAACATCTCAAGGCATGAAATTTCCCCTTGCTGACCTGGATAACTACAGATCTATAAGCAATTACTCACACATGGCTCTCAAAAATTTTAAAATCCACGAATCCCAAAATGTTAATTTCCTAGTAGATAAATACATTTTAAATTCCTGCCAAAACACTTCGTTTCACTAAAAACCAATACGTGTGTCATAATTGTATGGTAGAGTCTGTTCATTTTAGAAAAGCCACTCATGTTAGTGTGAGTAATAGTGCGATTACAAAAACTCATTTTTTTAATAAATGATAGACGCAAAAAATAAATATCAATATTTTTTTAGTTTGTAAATCTAAAATAAGCAAAGGTACCTACAAATATAACAAAAAACTCATTCCGTTTTCAAAATGAATATGAATTCAAAATTTTTATTAAATAAAATGAAAACATTGACTGTACGCTTTTTTAATAAACTACTCTTAATTAGATTTATTTTAATGTTTCATTTTATTAAAAATTAAAACTTATAAGTGAATCCATTACCTACATATCGTTGATATTAATCGTTAATCAAAATATATAATTCTCTACGTAAAAATTTACGTCACCAACGCTACTAGAATGCTCAAATAATAATGTGATATAATATAATAATAATCTTTAAATAAAATAACTCCTTATTTAACACCACTTTTTTGAGTTTAAACCAACTTTTTTTAACTCACAGCGTTTTCATTATGGTTCGGTATTAACAGTTATTACTGAACCTTGATGAAAAGTCTGCTATGAGTTGAAACTAGTTGGTTTAACTTTAATAGATTGGTGTTAAATAAAGAGTTATTTCATTTAAAGATATTATGACTCACCACAGTGTGTTTGCTTCGTATGAAAAAAATATATAAAAATGAGGTATAAGAAGCAAAAAAGCATAATTTAATAATGTCAATTTTAATAATGTCCATCACTAACGTTATCAAGACGCTACTCTCGATAGTGCTATTCTCCTAGCAATAACTGGCGGCTGAAATATATAAAAAAGCACGCCATTTTTGATGATTGAAATTATATATAAGCAGGTATAATTGTAGCTAAATGATTTCAAAATCTTATAATTAATTTTAATCAATAAGATGAACCATTGTCGTCTGTATCGGACTGTCTGAATCCTCATCCTAAATGTATATATAATTGATTTAAGTCTGTGATCACCGAATCATGATGTTGCAGTCACAGTAAAAAATATTAAACAAAGAAACAATCGCTCCGCGTGACTGCCGGTGTGATACTGAAGTGGGCAATGGAGTAGCTTTAAAAAAGGAATATTCCTACACAATTTACGTGTTGCAGAGGAAATCACTCACACTAATGCAAGTGGCTTTCATAAATTGAACGGACCCTACCCAGATGTAAAAAAACTACGGCACTACACCAAACACACGAAGCGAAGCGAAAAAAAATATGCGTTTTATTCGTATTTTTAGAGATTTTTACCCATATTATCCATACTGATTCACAGAATATAATTAATATTTATAAATCATAAATTTCAATTATTTTCTATGAAATTCCCCTATAAAAAACGCCGTTAATTCCTAATTTAAAATAACTTCTTGAAATATTAAAAAATACAGACGTCTATACCTATAAAACTCAATGTCTGTCTGTCGGTCTGTCTGTCTGTTCTCTATACAAATCCACACCGTTTGTCCAATTCGATTCAAATTTTGCATACTTATGCTTTGGGACACGGCGGGTAACATAGACAACATTTCCCCCCTTATTCTCTTACCCCTTCCCTTCCCCCTGACCTATTTTCGATGCGAATCTGAACTGTTTGACTGATCGGACTCAAAATTTGCATACTTATGCTTTGGGTTCCGGCAAATAACACACGTAACATTTTTCTCCTGTTTTCTTACCCCTTCTCCTCCCCCAGACCTATTTTCGATGCGAATCTGAACGTTTGACCGATTGGACTCAAAATTTGCAAACTTATGCTTTAGGACCCGGTGGGTAACAAAGGCAACATTTTTCCCCTGTTTTCTAACCTCTTCTCCTCTCCCTGATCTGTTTTCGATGCGAATCTGAACTGTTTGACCGATCAGACTCAAAATTTGCATACTTATGCTTTGGGACCCGGCAAGTAACATAGGTAAAAAAATTCTCCTGTTTTCTTACCCCTTCCCCTCCCCCAGACCTATTTTCGATGCGAATCTGAACCGTTTGACCGATCGGACACAAAATTTGGAAACTTATTCGTTAGGACCCGGCGGGTAAAAAAGTGACTTTTCTTCCTTCCCCATTTTCCTTTTACCCGCTCTCTGATATATTTTAGATAAAAATCTGTATCGTTCGACCAATCGCACTCAAAATTTGCAAAATTATTCTTTAGGACTCAGCGTTTAACATTGGTGACTATTCCCCCTATTCTTTTACCCTTTCCCCTCCCCCTGATATATTTTCGATGCAAATCTATACCGTTCGAATCGAACCTCCGTTTATCCTCATAAATTTATTTTAAACTTACTCCTTAACCCGTGCAACGCCGGGTATAAACAGCTAGTTAATCATAAATTCCATTTATTTTATTTGTAACATGTGAAGTTTCCCTATTCCCTTGTTGACAAAAGCCGTTAATTCGTAATTCAAAATAACTTCTTGAAATATTAAAAAAATACAGACGTTTTTCATAAAATGCATGGCATTTTAATGATTTCACGATTTTTGGCGAATTTCGCGTCGTGATTTTTTTTGGTTCCTTGAATTTTAAATTAGTGGGATTCCACAAAATTCTAAATGTAAAATAATATAAAATAATAAATATTATAAAATGACACGTATTATTTGGCAATAAATCTCTCTACTGTAAAATAATATAAAATAATAAATACTTCTACTGTAAAATAATATAAAATAATAAATATTATAAAATGACACGTATTATTTGGCAATAAATCTCTCATATATTGATTTTCATAAACGTAGCATTATATCAAGCCTATCAGATCATATACTTCGTGTACGCACTTTATACATACATATATATTTTAAGTAGATGTTTGCTCTCGCACTACATGTTTTGAAACTACGTAACAGTAAATCTAAATTACGTTTCCTAGTTCTAATATCAGTACTAGTCATCTATTATGCGTGTAATTTACCTTGTTTTAACATATAATCCTGGGAATAATTAAAAAAATTAATGTATTATAAATTTTTTACATTATTTTGCTAACTAAGCTTTCGTTATTGATATGTAGGTACCTACTAGCTTTTTATTTTACGTTATTTTTTTAGTATTTACTATTGATATGTACCTAGGTACTTGTTTTCTACTTAATTATAATTTCTTTATTTTTTTCTTCTTCTTCAAAAACAGCAAAATAATATTATTTATTTTTGTTTGTATTTCTTGGGCGTTCATTAGGTATGAAACAATTTCTCAACGCATTTTGTGAAGTTTCATTATTTAATGAAAATTTTATACATATTTTAATACCAATTATTGTTTGATTGTCGACACGTCAACACGTGATGTATAAATATGTCTTTGCTGAGAATCCAGAAAGTTTAACTTATAAAAGATTTTCACTCATTTGGAAAATATCGATATCCAAAAGCTCATTACTGTGATTACTTTTACAGTAAGCAGATTAAAATAGATTTTTAAATATCGATAGAATGTTGTCCGTGTAATTATCTTTCGAAGTCTCTGGTTTTGAGCTATCTAGATATCTATGCAAACGTAATTCTTGCGTGTGAGGTACAGCCAACCAGCGTTTTTTCTTTTATCGGTTTTGATTCACGCGGGAGTCAAAAAATGATTTTGGACTCGGCTGGCAGAAGAAAGGGAGCAGACTAATCGAAAACTCAAAATACGGTGGACCACTGAGAATCACCAGATTCTCCCAGTAGAATGGTGTGTGATTGTACATATCTAGAGAATTTTTTATATCCAAACTCCCCAATAGAGAGCCCAGAGCAAGGAGCAATAATGAAGTATTTTGCCTCGACATATAATATGAAATAAAGTTTGCCTTAATAACGTATAGGGAAGTATCATCACCGGTCATTTTCTATCCACTGTTGGATGAAGGTCTCTTTTATGATCTCCCTTTTCTGTATATCCAGTGTTAAACGCGACAATGTAATTCCGCAGAACTTGATGATTTTGTTAATCCATCGGGATTAAGGGAAGCCTATTTGCCTATGGACTCTCGTCAAGTACCACTGGATGGCTTCGTTCATCGTTATTTTATTGATTTTTCCTCTTTGTAAAGCATTAAATTATCCGCTCTGTCTCACGTGTCCTTTCCTTACACACATTTTTTCTATCATTTCGTATCTATCCTTCCTCCAACTCTCGGAATTCTAAAGATCATAGTTAAAATATCGCCCGATCCTGGTTTCCCTTGATGGTATTTTTGTTTTGCCATTTTCTCTTTATGGAATATTAAAGGCATGCAAGAGTAATGTTATTTGCTGTCGCTTTATGGGGTCATTACGTTAAATTATTCCTGTGCATTGTTCTGATATGAATGTAAAAGTCAGAATATTTCGAGTATTTTCAAATTTTTCAAGAACACAATACTGAATTTTACCCCCGGGGTGACATCCTAGAGTTCGAGAGGTCTGTGGACGCCCGTAAAGACTTATATTCATGCTCGCCGATGGAAATAGTTTCGTCTCTGTGAGACATCTATAGTTTATCTTAATTATTGACTATCTATTTTTCTGTGGACAGAATCCAGTAAATCCAGTTTTCCGTGAAGCTGTTTAAAGCACGTGGCGTAATCCGGGCTACCTCCAATGTAAATTCGTCATTTTGGAGAGTAAAAAAGGTTGGAGGTACAGGAGCAAAATTGGAATAAGTTAGGAATATTCAAGTAGCACTAATTTTGTTAAATTTTTTTCCGAGCGTAATAAAGGGTCCTGATTACATAAATGATGTCAAATTTGCAGGATCGTGAATATAGTTGACATGAAAGATAATGAATGTGCCGTCTTATAGTAAACGTGATTTGGCATTTTCTATGATTAAAACAGTAAAATCATAGATTTTCTATGGGCGTCTCTGGCCTGAAGTGTCAAAAATTTATAAATTTTTAAAGTAAAATAATTGCTTTTAAACTTGTTAGCGCCATAATTTGACATCACTTATGTTTATTACGCTAGGGAAAAAAATGAACAAAATCAGCGCTACTTGAATATTTCTAACTATAGCCGCAAAATTAGACATGTGAACTAGGCGTGTGGAATACCAACACAGTGATTTGATTTGTGGAGAAAAAGTTCTTCACATCACAACAAAAACTTTTTCACATTTGTGTACTGGAGCATTTCCCTGATGCAACATCAAAATTTTGCTCGCACTATTTGCGAGGCTGACAACTCACTAGTGCTCAAAACGGTTTCATTATCTTATATAAAATGCTGCGTGAAAAGTTTGTCCTTAGGGAATAAATTCTCGATGCACAATTTTCAACACATCGAAAAAATGTGAATATTATGCACCTAACGAACATAACGAACGAAAAAAATTGTCGTTCCTTTTTATTTTGTACATGCATATACAGAGAATGTTTTAAAATTTACCCTGATAGGAATTGTTGAAGTATTGAGAGTTCGGTGTCATAAAATAGTGACGAATCAACGTATGTTACGTTTTATTTATAATTTATGTCTTTTTCAATAACAGCAAAATAACTTTATTATCCTTTATTGATATATTTATATCAATAAAGGAAAACAATTTGTAAAAAATCTGTATTTATTGAATAAGCAACATGTTTCGGGGCAAACGGTCCCTTGATCAAGATACAATGTATGCTAAAAATTGAAAATCTATAGCTTAATAAAGTATACAAAAACAAAAAATTCTTACGTATATGGGAGCTGAATAACTATTTAAGAGCTTATCTTCTTCTTCTTCTTCCTTAGCCTGTTTCTCTCCACTGCTGGATGTAGGCCTCTTCCATTTTCTTCCCTCATCTCTGTTTTCCCCCTTCGCATCCAGGTTCTTCCTGCTTGCTGGACTATGTCATCAGTCCACCTTTTGGGAGGTCTTCCGACGCTTCTATTTTTTGTCCAGGGCCTCCACTGTAGGATTCTGGGTGCCCATCTAGTATCCTCCTGTCGAGCATTATGTCCAGCCTACTGCCATTTTAGTTTTGCAATACGGTCCATAATATCGGAAATTTTTGTTCGGCGTCTTATTTCTTCATTTAAGAGCCAATGTGAAAACAAATTGGGAAGATAAATAATTTAAATTTTGTTTGTCCTCAATAAGTTATTCAATTCCCAAATATTTATTTTTTGTTTTTGTCAATGTTTATACTTCGAATTGTAATTTTTAGTATATTCTATGACAATTTTCCTATTGAAACATATTTTCTCTTTGTAACTTTTTGTTCTTAATTTAAATAATCTGTAAAATATAAAATGAAACATGATAAATTTATAAAAAGTAAAATAAGTTCATTTTAATAGATTATAATAACACAGCATTATGAGTTTATATGTTTATATTTTTTTTTTGCAAAATTATGTATATTAATTATTCGATGTATTATTAGCCTACTAAACCACCATTTTATTAGCCTACTAAACCATCATTATTTGAAAATTCATTTTTTCTTTCTGCTTTCAGTTTACTTTCGTTAGCTCTTAGAAGATTTCAAATATTTCGAATGTTTTATTAAAGTTCTATAAAATTTTATAAAATGGTTTTATCAAACGTTCACTCAGATAGTTAATTTTATAATAGACATGCGTTCACTCATATATGGAATTTTTGTTGGCTCAGTAAAACATTGAGTTATCATCTGAATTCTTCTTTTAATACGAGACAATGAATAAAATAAGAAATGAACAGTAAATATAAGAGAATTAAATATTGCGTGTACATTTTACACGGTTGAGAAAAACCAGCAAACATCTATTTGATGGGTTGTGAGATACAAAAAGTTGCTTTAATCGTTTCACTTACATAGAACCGTGTTCGACCCCTTTTCTTTTTAAATAACTTAAAATTTATAAAAATCAAATCGTTCGTCGAAAATGATGAACTTATATATTTTGGCTGACATGAAACTGTGAGAATAACGCTATCTAGCGTGTTGATAACGCTAGTGATTGAATAGCGAATTTTGCTTTTTCGTTTCTTATACCTCGTTATTATTTGAGCCATCTAGTGGCGTTAGTGACGGACATTGTTACGTAGAGAATTATATATTTTGATTAACGATTAAACCAGTGATACGTTATGGATGCATTTATTAGTGTAAATTTTCATTAAACTGAAATATTTTGATTAATTCAAGTATTTAAAAAAAATGTATATCAAAAAAGCATCAAGTTAATGTTTTCATTTAATTTAATAAATATTTGAAAATCATATTCATTTTGAAAATGGAATGATCAGCCATTGTATAGGAAGTTAGAGCTTGACCAACGTAAATTGGCGTGCAGCGACTTTGGAACTAAAACCCGCCCCGCCCGCGCCCGGCGGTAACCCCTCGCCCTGCCATTCAGTTCAATCTCGTACTTGCGCGTAAGCTGTGACATCTTGATTTACAATAGACACTGAATTATTATATCAAAAACATCCAAAACAGTCCGGGGTGGTGCAAGAACAATTGCCAATGAAGTATTAAAGTTTTGCGAAGCTGAAAAAGCAAATAATGGACCAATATTTCCATTTGATAGAACTCTAGAAAGAGCGGCCGCACTTTACTGGTTTGTTTTTTTAGTGTTGTCCGACCAAATTTCTAATAAAGGCTCCGACGCCGGTCACCGGACACTCTGTGTATTACGTATTATGTAATAAATTTACATCGTGGCAACTTCTGTTTCGCGACAGGGATGCCATCTCTCTCACGCTAATTTATACTGGTCGCACTCTACCTACGGACATTAAAAATTATTATTATTACAACATTTCAAAATAAATTTTACAGGAATAACATCCGCGGCTGCAAAGCGGCGTTGCGAAGCGGCCTGTCAAGAAAATCGATCCTCTGCTGGTACCATAATATTATAGGTTAATCCCGAACATTTCGTGACTACATTTCATACACTTGTAGTAACATAAGCGCAATCGACAATTATTTTGTGTCGCCGGTCTCAACTGCCGTAAATAATAATAATTACGACCTCTTTTATTAGCTAATTAATACACATGTGTGTCGGTCGGTCGGTTCGACGGTCGGCATCGCATGACCCGCGAGTGGCGTGCCACTATGTTGTGCGTGTTTGTATGCGTTGTGACGTGTAATTAAATTATTATTTTCAATAATATTTTATGCCGCAAATGAGACCGCAATTCTCATTTGTACCAAAGCTCCCAAAGGCAGCAATTTTGTTTATCATAAAATATTCCGTGATCAGAAAATGATTTCAGCGCTAGTTGTTTAATTGACTTGTTCCACTCTTAATCGCCGCCGCTGGTGCGCGCGGGCAATAGTGACCTCTGCTGGACAGCTGAGGCGCCGAGTCTGAGATGGTTTTTGCATAGCAAATTTTCCAATCTGGCTACGAAATTTCATTCTTACCCTAGGAGATTACCTTTAAATTATCTAAATACGTGGAATAGTTTGTTTTTAAGCATCTTGCAATTTATCTTTAGTTATTATTGATAATTTTACGATATTAAATAATGTCATCGTCATCATTTATTACACTATGTCCGTTAATTTTAAACAATAAAAAAATAATATCATTCAATTGGAAAATATTTAAATGAATAAATCAATGTCTTTTCTCAAAAGTCTTATCTCAAAAGGGAGAATGTCTTTTCCATTCCATTAAAACTCAAAGAAAGACTGAAAAGTTTTTTACAGTGTAAGTTTTGCAAAGGTGTTGTAAATATCATATAAAAATTTTGCAGATATTGTAAATATACCTCCCACATAAATTTTTTTGCAAAGATGTAAATATCGATAAAAATTTCACGTCTTATATCATCATGCTTCAACATTAGGAAGCCGAGATAATAAGAAATTTGTATTTCGATTCGATAGATATTTGGTCTTAATATATGACGAGTAATCTTCTTATGGAAAATAAATTTGTTGATAATATGTGGTGTATAAAAGCAAAGGCAGCAATATCCAAAAAAATGCAGTCATCGAGGATTACTAATTTATAATGAACTGAATTTGAGTTTTCTAGGAGACACAGCGTAAAAATTTTAAAAAACCCCATCATTGAACCACATAGGTACATGAAATATATAATTCAGTACATTTTAAATTAGTAATCCTTGGTGTCTGCATTCAAAATATTTTTTATTTTTTGATTATTATCATTTTACTCGACCTGTATTCATATTTCATTAAAGTTATATAGATAAAAGCCCAAAATTTACAGAAAATATTTTAACGAGGCTTAAAAAAATCACGCACTCATGTCAAGTGACAGTTGTTTATAATGATTACAATACTACCGAAGATTCCAGAATGACCTAGCATAATCTACGGCTTATATAACCATTGAGAAACATTTCCAAAAGTCTGTAAACCACGAGAAAGTTCTCAAAAACGCAGTAAGTGTCTGAGAATTTCGATATCAGCATTAGCAAATATAAATACGGCACACGGGAGTAAGGACGAGTTCAGTTGCTGTTTGATCGCGGTTGACAGGCGATAACAAAGCGAAGGTAATCTCGAGCTGCGGGCCAGGCTGGCAAAGCTAGCGGTAGCGGCGAGTTGCGAGTTGCGAGAGGCCGGTGGTGCCAAGCGAGCGGTAATTCGAGAACGATATTTTGGAAAGTTCTTACGTAGCGAAATACACCGAAGTGAAATTAATAATCGCGGAATGAAGGATGGAATATTCTAGTGAATAGTGAATAAAGTGTTAAAGCAAATAGAAAGTGTCTATTTACGAGTGATAAATTTGCGAAATAGTTTAATTCAATATTAACGTTACATTTAATGGTGGTAAGTGACCTTGTACGTTTGAATAATTAATTACTCAGTAATCAATAAATCCGTTATTGCATTCCGGCGTTTCCATTTATTCCTCCTGCAGCTACGACACGTGACAATATGTCAGAAATATTGTAAGAAAATGAAAACATAGGAGTCGCCTATCTCCATGACTATATTATATATTGATATTAAGATGTTGTTGCTTCCATACTATTGACGTTAAATTTAAGCAGGAGTAAAAAATACGTCATGATTTTATACTAATAATTTCTAAATCTACTTGCTGATTTTATTTTAGTACAATTTTCACTGTAAATTTTGATTTTAAATTATTTATCTCCGCATTCAAATATTGAGGAAAGCGCAAACGTAGTACATATGAACATAAATATTTGTAAGGAAGTATCAAATTATTTGTAAATATTGTATTCAAGGGTTAAACAAATGTGCTTTTGTTGCGTAATTTTCGGTCTATGTTGAATATTTCATGTCCGTAATAGATATGTCTTAACAACGTATTACGTTACATATTGTCTGCAGGCAACCTCGGTTTTAACATAATAATGTAGTTATAAACAGGCTCATACTATTACAGGTGCATTCAATTTTGACAGGGCTTATACAACATCTGTCAATGTCTGTTAAAAGTTTGAACATAATTTTTAAAAGTATTTTTTTGTATCTAAAACACTAATGTATGCAAAATATGGACTATTTATAAATAAGAGGTTCTAAAAATTATATAACGCAAATAGTTAGAAAATAGTATATAAAAAAATGTGAATAAGACGATGCTTTAAGAAAATTAAATGATAATGGGCAGTTCATCCGCTGTATGAATGATGTCATCCATCATCATGTCATTAATCAAGAAGTCGACAGACCGTCCTAAAGCCCTTTGGAAGTGACGAAAATCATCAAATTCTACGAAAATAAGAAGAAATAGCAATGACCAGTTAAAAGTGGAAGATTCTCGAGAAAACCTTTATATAGAAGTGAAAAATGAATAGAAAAGGGCTCAGGACGATGTTAACGATGAAATGTTAACAAATATAGCATAATAAGTAATAATACTACCAAACTAATATCGTATTTATGGTCCTTGATCAAATTGCGAACCTTCAATATAAGGTTTGCATAATTTGTCAGGGACTGAGGAACAACATAGATTCTTGCTACCCTGAAAATTGCAAACTTCCTTCCATCAATCATACTTCAACTCATATTAGGCATATCAACAATATGACGAAGTAAAAATATTGAACATTGAAATTCCTATACGCCCACAACTTGCCTGTTATCAAAGGGTTTAAACATGAAAAATACTAGTAAAAATATTGATTGAAATTATTTGTATGTGTCTACTATTATTCTTTAGTTTTTCTAAATTATTTTTAAATATTATTGCTGAAGTTCTTGATAACTCGCAATTATTGGAAAATTTTTTAGAATTAGGCTAGTAAAATTAAATTGATTATTAATAATATTTTGTTTCCTATTACATGCTATACTAATTTCTAATGTTTCTAATTTATTCAATTACAGACCAAAATTATTTATGTGTAAAATAGCAGGTCCTAAATTTTTATCAAAACCGTGATCATTTTCTAATAAATGATTATCAAATTCAGAAAAAACTATGATTACTCAGATATCTCAATGCTTTTTAACTCTTACATTGAAATTTCGACCGGTTTTTCAAATATAAAATCTTATAAAAACTGTACAATCTTTACTCGACAGTTTATAAACACCTGAATTGTTAAATATAATTTTGAATTTCAATAATACACCTTCAAAAGGGAGTCAGATAATAAAATTAATGAATGTAACCTTGAGCTAGCAACCAGCCATATTGTGATGAATGTATATCCTATGCATTGGGAGTAAATATAACATTTATTTTAGCATACAGAGTATCTAAATTACGATTGCACTAGTAATGCATGGAGTAGTGCTTGGTTTTGGCATTGCCAGCTTCAAAGTGTATAGATTATTTTTAAATGCATTGAGATCTTATTTAATGTGTCGAAATATAATAAATACATTATTTTACATTCCAATCTCTTTAAGAATAAATAAATTTATAAAACCAAATTAATTAATCAATTAGAAAGACATACTGAACAATCTAAGCCACGAAAAAATATTTTGGCCACTACCGGTATTCGAACCCGGGTCACCTCCTTTCCGGGGCCGGTGCTCTGACCGCTAAGCTATAGCAGCCTTGTAAATTTCCGTGAATATATCGACCTTATATGTTATTCTCATTTTTATTTATTGATTAATTTTTATTACAACTTAACACAATTACAACTTCACAAATTTAAATGTGTTCTTGAATTTTAAATAAATTTATATTTATATTTTCTTATGTAATTTATCACGTCTAATGGTTATAAATGACGCAAACATGAACGCAATCACGATTACGTATCTTTTTTATAATTTCTCTAAAAACGGTGCATACAATGCTCAAAATTTCCATTGCCAATTTCAAAATTAACGAAATCGTATTAACAAATATATAAATATTATATAAAAGTATCTATATTACAATTGCTCCAAAAACCATACATGCATTGCGCAAAATTTCAATTGTCATTTGCATAAATTGCAAAATCATATAAAAAGCAGCACGCACTGGGCGATAGCCAATCGCAGACACCAATAGCCCCGTAGCGAAAACTAATAGCCGCCTTTGTAACCACTTACGGCTTCGCAGCGGTCTCTATTTTATCTCAAGATCTAGCAGTCTCTATTTTAATTGCTCCAAAAATCATGCGTGTAGTGTGCAACCAGTTTAAAAAAATAAAGAAATCTCATGAAAAAAATGTTGTAATAATGAAAGAATCGAGTTGTAAAAATTATTTAAAAATACATTTAGATATTATTTAACGCATGGAAGTATTGTGATGCATGCTTTGGCCTTCTTAAAATGAAAACATCGTTAGTAAAAAAATGTGATAAAATGTATGATAAAAAAACAAACCCACAAAACCAAGTTTTCATTATACTCCCTTTCTGATTTCTAGTTGAAACAGGTTCGCGCCTTCTCCACACGTCGGACTCCTTTCTCATTTGTATGGTTTCCAATTTAAAAAAACCGTTAAAATTTAAAAAAATCCAAAATTATACAGTAATTAAATTTTTTAAACGAAAATTTGTAAGATCATTTTTATTGTCGCCACGAGTCTGCCTGCAAAGTTTCAATTCGATTGGATCACGAGAAAAGGGTTAAAAATCGATCCAAAGTTTTTTCGGCAGACAAAACAGTAAAAGAAAGGGAGTAAAAATAAAGCTCTACTATTTCGTTCCCCATCATCGCATTCTCAGAAAAATATATTTTTTTAATATTGTAGCTATTTTTGTCAGGGTTGTAAGTATAACATTTAAAACAAAAAATCAAATAAATTACCTTGCCAAAATATGTTCAAATTTGAATTAAATTATACGTACTCAAGACCCTGTACAAAATAATCTGCCTGTTATAAAGCATGCGAGGCCGCAGATCCTCTAATGAAATAATTAATCTTACTTAAGCATTTCTTCTCGTTTCTCATTCATACATTACCCACATCAAAACCACCTGGAAAACCTTTGTTAATCTTATCGGGATTGTTATAATCAGCTTTACATTCACTTGTAATATGTCCATTCTTGATTCTATTGTGCCGTACTTACTCAGTTCACCCACGTATTTGGCTACCTGTAGCGCTTCCGGTGCATGTATTGAATAACAATATTATTCAATAACAAATATTAATATCGGGAATAGCAACTTACCGTAGGTTCAAAGGACGAAACTGATATATTTAACTATTGCAATGCACGTTAGATCAGCTAAACAGCAACGTAATTATGGACAGCAAAATAATTATTATTAATATATTTATTTATACAATACACACATAATAATGTTTTCTAATAATAAATTGATTCTATGTTATAACATTTTAAAATATTTATACCCCCCATAATATGAGCCAAAACTCGAGCTTGTGGGAAGAGTGTTTACAAGCCAAATGTAAGTACAAAAGCAGAAACCATTTAGAAGTAGTATTTTTTTTGTACAGAAACCATTTGAGACATTGGGGCAATGTTATAATACATCGTTGTCCAAAATCAATGATTTGACTTCTTTCTTAAACTGTTCGTATTTTGGAATGTTCCTTTCTTGAATTAAAATGAATATTTATTTCAAAGCCATTTAAATTTAATATTTAGGCTATTTTCGTAATATTTTCACGTAGAGGGCGCTGTTGTAAGACATTTTAATTATGTGCGATTTTATATTTTTCGTATTTGGTAATGTGGAAGATGTAAGATTGCAACTAGTGGAAAAGGCTAATATATAAGTTCCAGTGGCGAAAAAATCACAATCGTCAGTGATGAGACGCGGGTGTCTCATATATATGTCTCATACATATTTAACTCTTTTTACCCCATACGGCCACACGGTATCGGAAAATATAAAAAATTACATATCTACAAACTGTGTACGTTTATGAAAGTTTGAGCAATGTGTATCACTGAACACGAATTTAATTGGAGCGCTGTTCTTTAATTCACACAGTTTCGCACCGACCGTCACCAATCAATTACACAAGAAACACATTAAACTCGTCTTGGATCACACTTATTCACTATTAAATTCTCGGTAGATACTCTCTTAATTTACTGTTGTTGATCGCACTGAATCGCCGCTTTGCTTCTTGTTTCTGGTTTTACTTTCGTGGAATCGTTCAAACTTTTCTGAATTATTCCCGTGTATTCCAGGCACTGCTCGTACTTTCTAATTCACCGTAAAACGTGCAGGGCGCTATAAAATTATTGCTGTATTAAAACGAAAACATCTATGTTTTTCCGTTTCTACAGACTCGTAACATACAGAAAATATAAAGGTACATATTAAAATAAACATAAATGAAAGTTTACTAAGCAATTTTAAGAGCTTAATCAATTAGGATTACTACGTTTTGTTTAATTTACGTAAATACAATTAATTCCTCGAGTACTCAGAGTTAGTGTAGCGATTAAATGTTTTTACGTTAAATGAGAAAATCAGTAAACATTGGACGTATTGCGAGATTATCTCGGTTTTCCATAACTGCCCTAATCATGCAAATGGTGGCTTAGTGCTGGAGACCATTAACGTCCATTCCGAGCTTCGTGCTGACGAAATAACACAATGGCGAGGAGGAAATGTAAAATATTTTAAGTAAAATCCACCCCCTCCCCGTTAAGGTGAAAACATAAAGACAATGTCAACCCTTTTTAGGCAAACAAATTTATTTTTCTCGTTCGCATTTTTTCTAATACAAAACATTACTCTCGTCTAATAAGACATGACGTTTAAGTAATTTTAACACGACTTTACTGCGGTTTTACCCCGTGAATTCGGAATAACGCCTATAATTTTTTTTTATCAAACGGATTGTACCTATCTTTAAAATGAAAATTAATAGTTGAACGCATTTTAAATCCTTTATATTAACTCAACAGAAAAATCTTGAAGTGAAAATTATCACACTTACCGTCATCTAATCGAGCTGAGATTTAGCACATCGACTTTTGTCGATGACAATACAATTTTACATTTGGGGTCACACATTAATACACGCACCCGACAAAAAAAATATCACGACAAGTAAGTACCTATTTCTAGTACTTTTATAAAATTTTTTAAATCATGGACATCTTTGAATTTATCTCTGTATCAAAATGCCATTGATAATTATTAGTACAATAATACAAATACCGAAGAAGCAATTTTCATGATTATCTGAAATTTAATTTAGTGCAAATGAATCTCTTAGTCAAGAAAACAAAATTACCAAGAATAAAATGAAAACCAAGACCTCGCATATAAATGATTTATAATAAAAACCAAGTTTTATTATTTCTTCTTCTTCAAATACAGCAAATTTATTTTGTGGTGACATAATTATAATTTATATAAATAAACTTTGTAAAAAACACTTATTTATTGAAAATATTTATTGAAAAAAAACATGTTTCGAAACCAATGGCTTCTTCGTCAGGATATTCGTCCTGACGAAGAAGCCGTTGGCTTCGAAACATGTTGAATTTTTTCAATAAATAAGTGGTTTTTACAAAGTTAATTTATATAAATTATTTTATTATTTCATTATATATTATTGTGGACCAGGTAGGACTGCGAGAGAAGTAGGTATATTTGAGTACGCACTTGAGAGTAGGTATATTCAAAAAGTCAAAGATTATTGCCAATATCCAGCAGGAGAGCTTTATCTGATTTGATTTCACGTTACAAAATTATAAATTCGCATTTTGACATCCCTGATATTTTGTGTTTGTTTATGTTTCATGCGCCTGAAAGAGGTATTCGAAAACCTACACTATTTTACT
Organism: Agrypnia vestita; assembly: GCA_016648135.1. Taxonomy (NCBI): domain Eukaryota; kingdom Metazoa; phylum Arthropoda; class Insecta; order Trichoptera; family Phryganeidae; genus Agrypnia; species Agrypnia vestita. The sequence continues at coordinate 84,533 of JADDOH010008403.1, forward strand.
GTGATAACACTAGAACCAACTCGAATTTTAACTCTCTTGTACCAAGACTGCATACGCTAGCTTACACCTATGCGCATATCTCTGATATTTTTAATTCCAGTTTAGCACAACACAAAGATTCACTCTACACCCTGCCGTCCTGAATTTATAATGCAATCACAGACAAATTATTAAACCTCTTTGTTTAACTTTGCATATACATAACATCTCCTTTTTCCATATTATGTTTTATCTTATATACTTCACACCTCGTTTTTCTAAATTACTGTTATCTATATTGTCAATTCTGTAATTTATTGCTGTTCTACTCCTTGAATTTTTTATAAATATTATCATGTAAAAGGTATTTCTGTGCCATTTATAGAAATAAATAAATGAAAAAATTTCAAAGCTTGGCGATTGACTAATTTTATCAATATGAAACAACTACCGTAAATATTTACTCATGTGTAGTGTATGTAGTGTAGTAAAAACAATGAATGTCACTTTTTGTCAATGTGAATGTCAAAAAACGCCGTTGTCAATTTGACGGTACATACATTTAATATGTTTATATAGTAATAAGTAGATTCAATATTTATATAAAGAGAGCATTAGTGAAAGAAATTTGGACTTAGAAACTACAAAAAACTGTTTTTCTCTAAAGAAACATTTCTTGAAATTCATTGTTTTTCCCGTGGAGTCTTCAATTCATTTCCTTTCCATCTATAGATTGTCCGGCTATCAGAAGTTAGCGATCACAATCTTGGACCTTGAATTTCCCAAACCATTGCCTTAAGTTTTTCAGCCAGAATGTCCTTCGTCTTTCAGAACCTCTCCTGTTCAAAATTTTACCTTATATGATGAGATGCAGGATCTTGTACATGATGCAGCCAAAATATTCTAATTTCCGGCTTTCAAATATTTTGATGATTTTTTTCCTTATGTAACCTATTTGTAATCCTGCCAATCCAGCACATATTTGTCTGTAGAACTACATATCTAATGTTTCAAGTCACTTCCGCATGCTTTTAGTAAGTGGCCATGATTTCATTCCATATAACAATTCCAGAGAATATATAGTATATATATCATATAATTCTCATTCGTAAATATAGGTTTAGTTCACGGCTGCAAAATACCTCTTCATCTTGAATAATGCAGTACTGGCTTGTTTAATACCTCATTTAATTTTAATGATGATTGTCTATATATGTTAAGACAGAATTTAACTAGAAAGATAAAATAAAATAAAATATGCAAATTAAATAAAAACTGGAACCCGTTTTACTCCCTTTGTTTTAACTCGTAGCGTCTGCTTGCTTGTCTGACGAAAAAACTTTGGATTGATTTCTAACCCTTTTCCCGTAATGAAATCGAGCTGAAACTTTGCAGGCAGACTCATGGCGACGATAAAAATGATGCAACAAATTTTCATTTTAAAAAATTAATAATAATAGAATAATTTTGAAATTTTAGAAATTTAAATGTTTTTTTTCAAATTGGAACCATTCTATATGAGTAATTAGCCCGACACGTGTATAGTCACGAAACCTGATTCAAAGCAAAAGGGAGTATTGTAAAAATTTGGTTTTTATGGGTTATTTAATTTTAATTTTTCCTTCTTGGACTCTCGGAACTTTCCTTGACACTACTTAAGATTGGTACGGAGTTCATACACAAGTTTACAGTTTATTCTTAACTATTTAAAAAGTTAATCAAATAATGTAATCAAAGTTGTTTTGAGGTGGTGTTGTAGCTCTGACGTCATGGAGAGTTAAACCGCAGCCCAGAGCTTGCGGCGGTCGACGGATGGCGCGCGGTACATGCGGCCAGTGGTTTTCCGTTACCCAGTTAAGTGCGCCTCGGCTTCTGCGCGCTTTGAATAAGTGTCGATATTTTTTCAAAAATCAATATTTTTTCCAAACGGCTATACAATTTTTATTTGCCAAGAAATATCAAGTACGCACCAAAATTAGAATATCAAAAATTAGTTTTAGTTGGATTTTATATAAAAAAAACGTCATTTCTAATATTTTGTTTTATTTTTGAATGGTTCACAAATAATGAAAAACACATAAGTAAAACAAATATAATACAATCATTTAAAATGCTTTTAATCACTTAAATGTGAACATAACAAACATAGAGATAAAAAGTAAAGGCTAAAACATACACAAGAAAGAACAGGAAAAGTTATCTTATAGAGTGAGCTTAAATAGAGTGAGATGGAGCAAAGAGAATAAACAGCTAATTTTTCAAGTTCGGTAATAGTTCTCTTGTGTTCACGGAAACTGTCATGAAATATGTCAATAAGGACATGAGGACGCTATGAGATAAAAGTAAATAATCGATGTGTAAAACTATAATAATTATTTGTTGGATTAAGGACCAGACCATTTCTAGTTGCGAGTATAAATAAATGCCGAAAAATACACAATGAATATTTTTAATGAACAAAATTTTTTTCTTATTATTTAGAAAATAGTATGTACATTATATTATTACATTGGGTCAAAACTGACAATAAGTACATCATACTACTTCAATAACCTATTATACTACCGCTTATTACATCAAAAATACTTGAACTATTCCACTCACTGGTTAACAAGTGTTGTTCATTCGACGTTCTGAATTATTTGTATTACCTATTCAATGAACCTTTTCAAACCCGTCTGAAGTTCTTTTACGCTTGATTTCTGATTCACGATATATAAAATGCTTTCAACATATTGGCTTATGAATCCTTAGCATTGCAGAAAATGCATTCAACGCAGTTCAGTTCAGTAAATCCGTATCATGTTCAACTTTTAATACTATAAGTTTTTAAAAACAAACAACAAATATTTTCTTTCTTTTCTGTTGCATTTAAAGAATTTTATTCGCCAAATAGAATAACATTCTTGAATTATGGATTTGATTGCTAAGTATAGTTAGTAGGATAAAAATGCATTACTAGTTTTCACATATCAAACACAAAAATATTTGCACTCAAAAATGTATAGGGGTGTGGCTACGAGTTCGGACAATACAATAACAAATAAGATTCTGAAATTGGTGAATCCAACGATGTCCGTGTTATTAAGATAACACGGCTTCGATAAGTTGGCCATGTTTCAGGATAGATTCACTACGAGTAGTGAAGAAAATATGTGATGCAAAACCCATTGGTCGAAACAGTGTTTGGGTGAATCGTAGGAAAGATTTGAGTGGTGAAAGTTGTTCGAAGAAGCCAAGACCCACACTGGGCTGTTATGTCATTGATGATAATGATTAAATATGGAGTGATGCCGCAAATCCATTGAATTGCAAATACTTTAAAGGTACCTATGACGCGCGAGCATCACCCCGCACAAAATGTGTTGAAAAATATGATTCGTGTACTTGAATTAGAAATAAATCGAGTGCAAACAAAAGTATTGATAGTTAATCGTACATATGCAACACTGGTATTGCCAATATTTATTAAGGTTTTTCAGATATTTTTAGAAACAAATATGTTATGTATTCAGTGGACGTAACGCATAATGCCTCAATCCTGCGAAACCTGGGTTATAGGTTAGATAAGAAAAAATATATATTTAGATTAATTCTAAGCAAAATCTTGCCAACAATATGGGTCCTCGAGACACAATCTGAAATGCATGTTAATATTATTGCCTGAGAACTACCTAATCAACTGTGACTCACAGTATTTCCAATTTTTCTATGGTTTTAAACAAATGGGATAATGTCGTACAAACAAAATCAATTTTGTTTTAGGGAAATTTGAGGTCGTCTGAATGAATTAGCGATCTTTTGTTAGTGTTTATTTCTTCCCGGAGATAGGCCCTGGAAGTAAGTTAAAGTTTACGAGTAATATATAATGACGAACGAAACGCGGAGGTCTACCTGGTGTTACGGCAGAGGCCCGATTAAAAATAAAATTGCTTTGGGTTTGGAAGATAGTTATAGTCTAAACATTATAAATTCGGATGATGTGATATCTATACATGGTAAATTTTTGGGGTGAATAGTGAAGTACTGATAGTTACCTGAGCGGAGAGGAAGGTCATGATTAGATTAGAAGATAGAGAGTTGAATTTAGATTTCAGGTACTGGGATGAGTGAGAATTTAAAAATAATAGAAGGCAGAGATAAACAATTGATATTATTGCTTTATCGGATTGTAGGTTAATGGAGAATATTGCGGAAAAATGAGAACGGAGTGATCGAATTTTTTAAGGGTGAACGTGAAACGGATACATTCGTTTTGAAGGCTTTCCAAATTTTTAATATGCTCTATATTGGCAAACAGATACCACACTTCAGAATATTCAAGCAAAGTAAGAAGTGGTGATTGCATAATTATTTTACAGTAAATTGGAAGAAAGTAGTTCTCAAGTCTGTTAAGGGAGTGAATACTGTAAAATATTTTATTTTTTTGCTGATATGTGACATACATTTACGCCAAGAAAGATCAGCAGCATCAGTTAAGACGCCTTGGTTTTTCACAATTTTAGCATAGAGTACGCACTGATGTTACGTAATTTTACGAGAGTTTTAAGGAAAAAAAATTGGTAGCGTTTTCCGATGTTTTTTTTAAAAATATTTTCATTTTCTCCACGAGCGTACCTTTTTAGTGCAATCAAGCCAACAGTTTTTACTTCTGAAGATGACAAGCAATTATTCTCCAGATTATTATAGGACTCATTGAGGAGACTGATGAATGGATGAGTTTTAAATTTCATCTAATCGAATAGCTCATATAATTCAGAGACAACAAAGAAAGCAAGCATTTGATTCGTGCTGGAGGGTTTAAGGGTTTTGAATCTATTTTAGTGAATTCCAGAAATAAATTCGATGCTTTGATTATAACAATTTTTGTGTATAAATTATTCAAGTGTTTTGTTTTTGCTCATAAAGTAGATAGATGTAAAGTGTGTTGGATATTATGTTAATACATAGTTAAGAACATCAACATTTGAATTTTGACTCTGCACAATCGTATTGATCCTGATAGATAGTTCTAGTGTAACATTAAAAAACAATGTTAAAATATTTCATGACAAGAGAATAAAAATTAAGAGTTTATATTTATCTTTAAAAAATCGCTCACGAGACACGAAAGATAAATTAATTTGAATGGCCAATCAACTAAAAGTAAAATAATGCATCAAACGTTAATCCAACTCCGATTGATATTAATTTGATTCTTCCAATTTGAAATTAATATCTTAAAAATTGATTGTTTGATAGTACCTACCACGTTAGACAACTTCAGGTTTTTGGCCCTAAATTTCTTCTTCTTCTTTGTTTAGGCCTGTTGACTTACTTAGGCTACATTGTTCTCTTAGGAGTTGAATTTCCAGCTATCCCTCTATATTATAAGTGATAACCTGAAAGTCTGTTTCCCTGGGGTTCTTGATCTCTTGCTACTTTTGTGGCTCTGGAATCTATCATCCTGCTCACATAATCGTTCCAAAACCTTTTTCTCTTTCGTCCCCATTTCACACAGTCTTCAACTTAGCATATTATTTGGATCTCCGTGTTGCGAAACCGATCTTTTGTTAGCTATATTTATTAATATTTTCATCTTTATGGTTCGAAGGAGGTTTTTGGTTCGGACAGTGTCGGCTCTGGATTCGATACTGTTAGTCATAATGAGGCGGATACACGTTTTGTAAATCCTTACCGTACTCTGGATATTCATGGGTTTATTTTTCTGAAATGGCTGCGGCTTCTTCGGAGATCACTGTTGCGCGTTGCAGATCACATCACATGTACTTGGTGATTTGTTCGAGCAGTGTTCCATCGATCAATACGTTACACATTACTTGTTCTTTGGTCAGGGTTGTACATTTTGTTGTATATATTATTTTATATATATGTAGATTTTGTTTTAATTATTAAAAATTTTGTCGCGGCTGGGCAGCGGTCAAAATGTGCATCAAGGCAGCCAAAATATTACCTATCAAATTTTTTGGTCATGGTGCTTCAAGAATGAATTGTGTACCAATGCACGTCAACAAGGTGCGTGAACGATTTTTATGCGAGAAAAATACAAAGTTGGGCTCATGAGTGCTTCGCGTTAAGATACAATGCAACAACACACTTGAAGCATGCTATTCGGTCATGCATCTCGCGCCTAGTGTGTTGCTGTATTAAATTTACTGTTTATTTAACGCATCGATAATAATAATTATGATTAAACTATTTTCATAACTTTCCGAAATGCTATATTTTTCTCTTTCTAGTATCAGCTGAAGAAGAATAAATGAAACTTATAACAAATTTATTACAATATTAGTAATAAAAAAATATATGATCATTATATTGTGTTAAAAATATAAAATATGTTACCTCTACGAGAATATAATTATAAGATTATGTTTTACAATTCAAAATTCGAGGGTAACAGAATCTCTCGTCGACAGGTGAAGTACCTATTTAACTGAATATTTTCAAATATATATAGAATTTTTACAGAATAAAAAACTGTCTGTTATATGAAAAGAAAATGAAAAAGTACTACATAATGATAGAGTTAATGGTAAATACTTTAATGTAATGTTTTCACAAAAGTTAATGGTCATCATGAATAATTGCTATAACATTAATGCCAAATCCACCAGTAACATAAATATATATATATTCGCAACAGATTTGTTCATCAGTTCGGCCAATAGTAATTTAATTTATAATTATAATTAACTGTACAGTGCGATAAGTAAAAAATCGAATCGTTATAACATTCGTATTGACTGCATACTATGCAGTTATTGTGCATAGCGACCGCTAACAACTTATTGCGATATATGCGTTCCTTCAGTGTAAAATTTTGTACGTAATGAAAATAAAATGTTTAGTTTTATGCTTTGGAAGCAAGGTTTTTTATGTTCCTTATCAAATGTCAGACGAGGTCACCCCAGAATTAAGTGCACAAATAAAGAGTTCAAAATGAGAGACGCGAAATGGCCGCACGGACACGAAAGGGTCCTATTTATTTTTATGTTAAATAACACTGCAACAATAAAGTGCGTATAGCTTCCTGTACCCCAAAACCCTTCTCCAGATTCTTGGGGGTTAAGAATGTGTAAACTTGACATAAATCCAAATGATGTCATCGCCCGAATGGCGGCGCGCAGGATATAAAACGAAGGACTAAAAACCTTTATTAGTTCGCGTAGGGGTTTACTGCTCGGAATAGGGATAAGGCCGCTCCTCATCACACTCGACAGTGGGGCCGCTGCAAAGCTTTAAAAGCCTCCTGGAACAAAACAAAATAACGGGAATGGAGGCGCAGGAAGATAGGTACTAAGAACTCGAATAAATTATTAACTTACCTACAGGTACCGCTCTGTCTCCTCCCGAGAATTTGCTCCTTTGCACTACTTAAGAAATGTATATACTCTTGATAAATTACATTAAGATATTCAGCTTTACTTTAATATGCGGGATATTAATAATTTAAGCATATTACAGAAGATACCAGATATTGATGGATAAATTCAACATCATTATGTTGTTTATTGTATTGTGGTCGTCCGTGGCTTTTCTAAAATTTGCGAATTTATGGAAAATGATCATACACATAAGAAAATTGGTAAATAATGTTTTTCTTAAATTTGATAATTTGCTAAAGCAAATTAATTGTACTGTATAATAATCAAATCCTTTTTGCAAAAAGTAACTTGGTTAATTTGTTTACACATTAGTTTTTTTTTATGAACTATTCAATTCATAAAAAAACTAATGTAAAAACAAAGGGACTACTGACCCCGAAAAATGTTTTTACAAAGTGTTTTCTTTTTATTGATATAAATATAATCCCCAAATGGTAATTTTGTTATTTTTGAAAAAGCAAAAATATATACTTTGGAAATCGACAAAATTGTATTATAATTGTATTAGTTTCTCAATGTTCTGCAATATAGTGGTTATTAAGAACGACTGTCTTATTTTGCTTCGACTACAAGCTTTATTTTTACAAAACTTTTTGTATAATTTTGTACTGTTTTATTGTTTTAAATATTGTGTTTTAATTCTTTTTTTTGTGTATTTTTTTGTAATTTATTCTCTTTATGGCTGTTTTTTGTGGCCATGCAAACAAATAATTAATATAAAAAAAATTCGCACACATAATTGTAAAGATTAATTGATTGACTTACTTACTTAGAGAAACATCTCAGTTCCTAGAACAATTTGTGGTTTAAATTACTATGAAAATCAATATTCCTGAATACCCTTAAATTGAATGGAATAGCTCTCAAATTGACAAAACAACCACGCTCATTAATTATATTATTTAGTATGCAAGTTTCCATCCATTTGATGGTGAATAATCATTTAGCAAACCTTAGTGAGTTCCTCGATGAATAATTAAAATCATTATCTGTCGCAGGTAGTATAAACTCATTTTACCGTATATATTATACTTATAAGCATTTTCAAATGTAAATATGACAGAATTAACTTTCATTGCTTTTGAAAGCAACTTAAAGCGACTAAAATTTCTATCTTACACCGTATTCAAAACAGTGGTGTGACTCGTCTCTTGAATTTTATTTTCATTTTGATATTTAATTAAGAAACACGATGACGCTTTTTAAGTAATGTTTTTTTTTATTTTTACTAAAAACAGTGCAATACAACCATCTCCGTACAGTTAAAAAACTTTTTAATACATTTTTATGTATTATTGTAGTTATTAAGATTACAATTTCAACTAATTACAAATACAATTATGTATATGTATACTTTTTTATATCCCATTAAGGGGTCAGCTGTTTTAAGGCATTCTTTGTCTATGTTTAACTGAAAAGCAGTAGTTTGTCTAGTAGTAAAGACTCTCGCTCTCTCCCGATGGTTAAGTTGACGTTGGATTTAGTCCCATTCTAGGAAGCCACTCAGTTAGCCCTATTTTTATTGTAAAATTATGTACCTTTTTTTGAAAAAAGTAAGAACATTGATGTGATACATACTCCATGTTTGCATTACGGCAAGTCTTGACCTCCTCAAAATTCTTCCTCCACTCACCTCGGTCTTGGGATAGCTTTCTGCAGATATGTTTTTGGGAACATTGTCGCTCCATCTAAATTTTGGCCTTGCTTAGCTCCTTAGCCATATTGGTTTTGAATTCAGCGGGGTCTTCGATACTTTTTTTGGTCATTCAATGCACATGACCCAGCCTTCGAAGTTTTCTCACTTTTATAAATTTTATGACGCTTAGCCCCCTAACAAAGTATAGAGCTTATTGTTGTAGCGTTTGCGTTAAATCCCTTTTCTAGAATCGGTCCAAAGATACGACTCAAAATTTTCCTTTCAAAAATGTCCAGTGCTCACTTATTCTTCTTTGTCAGTACCCAAGTCACAGCTACGTAAGTGAGCACTGAGCTTTTTGTACACTTACATTATAATATTATTTAAAAAAATAAGTTTGTAATATAAAATACATTATTACGTATTTGTTTAATGTTAAACTAGCATTTTATACATCTTTATGACATAAGAGGAAAAATTTAAAATTCTTTAGAAATTTTATCTTACACCAGAATATTTTTAAATTGGAAAAGTATGTCACAGAATAAAAGCATAAAAAATTATATTATATATTTTGTGATATACCCATTAAGATAAAAATACGCAGGTACAATAACATGGTAGACAGTTACCTGAGTTTTTTTATGAAATTGATTTTATAACTCTTGATGAAAGTAAATAACCCGTTACCACTATGATATATATTTGAAATATTTACTAAGAATACTTAGTAAATATTTTATCACTTAAAATTCAACTTATATTTAATTCTTAATTACATTGTTTTAAAAGTATTCTGGAATGTTTGCTGATAGCATCAGCCATGAATGCCATGACAATTAACCCTGATGGAAAAAATCCACAAGTATGTATAGATATTATCAATTTTAATCAAGATATATAATAGATGTCTTTATATACTGCCAGTTTTTATTTATTCAGAATATTTTGAGTATGTTTAAATTTTTCATCAACCTATTACTAGATTATATCACCAGAGATACGTCATTAATCAAGATATGTTATAGATATCTCCTAAGAATTAAAGCTATTTTTTATAGAGGAAAATAGGTGTGGAAGTATTTTTGGGTGTCCATAGGTCTTATGACATATCGTACAACTGGCCTAAGTGATCACTTTATACAACTCAAAATATTCAGAATCAATTTTGGTTGATTTTTTAAAAGTCAGAAAAATTGTTGTATTTAAGGGAAATCATACCAAGCTTTGCAGCATAACATGACAGATAGGCTTTTACTTTTATTGCAGAAAATATTTGATTATTTTTTATAACTGAAAGTTGTTACTTTTGCCTTGCCTTTGCCTTGTAATTGCCTTTAATGTGAGGTTAGAGAGAAGGAAAGATAAATCGTAAGAATGTTGAATGATGGCATGTTCAATTCCCGGAATACACAGAACTGTATCTGGGGGCTCTTCTTTTCTCCAGGGATACCACCACACCTCTGTAATTAAATATATACGATTCACAGCCCAAGGGAGCAGGCTGGGTACCTGTTGGGGGAATGATCAGGAAGGGATGTTATCGGCAGTTGATCGCGAGGTAGAGGAGGGTCAAACGAAGAAAATACTTCATAAAAATATCATTGTTCCGTACTAGCTAGATAACTCGGAATTCGCAAACCATTTATTGGAGACAAGCCACATTTAAAAAAAATGTTATCAAAATTATAGAGGCCTTATGTTAGATAATTAAGATATTTTAAAAATCAAAAAGTCTTTCAAAACCATATCTAATATAATTAAAAACCAATTACATTTGATAAGTAATCCATTATTCAATATATTACCCATTTCGATGTTTCACTGTAAACTGTACCCCTCTCTCCCACCACAAATGAGGCTAACATATTTGACTCTCAAATTTAATTTATGTAACTGATTTTTCGTCCAACATGACGACGATACAGTTCAGTATTGAAACCGGTTGACATGTAAACGCAATCAGTGAGATTTATACAAAATTTGTTAGTTTTCTCAAATTAATAAATAATAAGTTAAAAAATAAAGCTTATAAAAATATTTTATTAAAAGAATAATTAAATATTGTTTGTTTATATCGAAAAAAATGATAAATATTCTTTGTTTATATAGAAGCACGATAACTATGAATTAATAATAATAATTAATGAGTTAAGGTTGTTATTATGGTCGTCAGACGTACTTAACTGTAACTGGTTGCGAACATGCATCCAAATGGAATCTCTGTCACTTCATCAGATTTGACAAGACAAAAATCTTATCAACAGAACCGCACCTTATACTCAGATTAGGGAGGGAGTCCATTGAAATATACAAACATCCCAATTTCAATACAGATGACAGTTACAAACTATCAAGTATTTGGCGCCCTGTTCTTACGACATTGACCTTGAGAGACGTCGCAATAAAGTCCGCCGACGTAACTAGTACATATTGTACACTGGCGACCTCTATTGTAGAAGAAATGAACACTCCACAACAAAGTGCATATAATTTACGCCCTCAAAACCCGCCCTCTACCTCCGCGGGTAAAGGTCGTCCTCCTGATGAAGTTGAATAAAAATTCAACAAACGTCGAGAATCGTTTCTCGGAAAAACATACGGTTCGTGTAAAATATCTGCAACCAGTTACAGTTTAATAATAATAATAATTCAGTCGTTATTCTATTTTTATTATATTTACCATCCCTTAGCCTGCTGTGATGACCCATCCTTTCATAAAACTCAATTCTTAGATTTCCCGTCCCCTGGGATGATAACCTCTAAAATATAAAAAGCATACAATATGATTTCAAGTGCTCGGGGAGGGTTTGAATAGACTGCAGCCCTTTTTTGGATGCTGTACAGATCAAGGACATCTCAGCGAGGGATGCAAGGGACAGGATGCCCTTCCCCTCAAACCGATGGATGTGTTCTGAAGTGAAAATATATTTATTTTATGAATACAAAAGTATCGCGGTTATAGTTATTGAATTTTATTTTTCGAAATAACTAGTTGTCAGGCAAGAAATAACCACAAAAATCGTTTATATGTGGTGTTTTTCTAAATATTAATTCGTAATAAAAAATATTTTGTTAAATTTAAGTCTTTAAATAAAAATTCTTAATTCCTCAAGAAAAAACATCAAAACTCCGTTATTCCATATCGTATGTAAACGAAATGCTGAAATTCCCTTTTGTTGGAAGCATAATATCCAACGCCAGAGATACAATTCTCATAAAGAATAATAGTTTTTTTCTGAATTATACAATGACAATAGCGAGTGTACAATGTTAATTATTTATAAGAAATGTTTCTGTTTTAAGAATTTTAAGAGAGGAGATTTAAATTAACGCAACAGAGTATTAGTTAAATTAGTATAAACCACTACCAGATTTAAGGTCTACCGGTTTCGAGACGTATCCGTCTCTTCGTCAGGACCAACACTACACTACTGTGTTCACAACACTACACAACATAACCATTGTACTATTAACCTTTCGCCAATATTTATCACATGCGTGTTAATCTTGTTAAAGACTAGCATGCACTAACTTGCCTACAGAACGATCAGGAATCTACGAGGGAGAAGGAGTGAGTCTTTAATGGGTGTTACCAAATCTTTCATGTTAGCAAATCCACGAAGAGATGGGTACGTCTCGAAACCGGTAGACCTAAAATCTAGTGGTGATTTATACTACTTTAATTGATACTCAGTTATAAAGTCTAACTACAAAGTTAATGCTTTAAATATTGAAAAAATTTATAATACAAATTAACGTAATTGGCTAATAGAACAGCTTCAGTCAAGCCATGATATTTGACCTTTAATGTACAATAAGTGGTGTTTGAGTAGCAATAATTATTCCGAATTTGCAAATCAGCTTTTGCTTATGCATCATTTTTGATATAAATATGGGTTTACAAATTTTAAACACGAATTATATTTTGGATAAAAGGAAATATATTAATAATTAATGGTATATTTATTTACAAATATTTATCTTCAAAATTTGTTTTCATGTTATTTGTTAATTATTTATTAATTTTCCATATATTTACAAAAATACTCGTTTTGAAAAAAAATCAAGGCTAATAGAGACCCGATCGGGGTGAAGAGATCCTATTCGAGGTTAATAGGGACGTCCTCAGGGTCAACAGAGACAATCTGTTTGTAAATTGAGACAACCAATAGCACTTTTGAATATTTACAATAAAAGGTTTTTTTCCATTATTAACGTAAATCTTACTTTCTTTATATTATTAGAACCCTTCATCTAAAATGCCACGTGTCTACAAACCTAATCCAAGAAGTGATTAAAGATATATTAAACACTAGTTTTTTTGTATTTATTACCTTTTAATATATACTTATTGTTATCGGTTTTCATATTTTTCTAATATAAGGACATTCCTTTTCAATAACACTTTAGTATTATTCAAAAAATATTTTAGAAAAAGTATCTATCTTCCTTTTTCATGTCCGCGGTATCTATTTCACGTTTAGTGTCTCTATTAACCGGGTCCAGATCTCTATTGTCTCCACATTCTGGTAAAAAGAGACACTGACCAAAAATCTTAGTATCTCGTTTTATTTTAAATGTAGAGTCGTAGTTCAGTAATCAATTAATAGAGGGATAAAAGACACACTTTTATAACAACAAATAATAACGCTTGTCTCAATTTTTGTAAAGTTAATAAATGTTGAAAGGTGAAACGTGTCAAAGAACAATAAATAACGATATACCTATTTTTACTCCCTTTATATTAACTCGTGGCGTCTGCTTGCTTGCTTGCCGGCTTGCCGTCAAAAAAAACTTTGGATCGATTTTTGGCCCTTTTTCCGTTATCCAATCGAGCTGAAACTTGGCAAGTAGACTCGTGGCAATAATAAAGATGATCTATTAAATTTTTGTTAAAAAAAAATAATTATAGTATAATTTCGGATTTTTAGAAATTTTATTGGTTTTTTCAAATTGGAATCATTAGAAAAGTTTAATTAGCAACGGCGGCCCGATAACGTCGCGGAATATTTTCTAAATTTGAATTACGCCGTCGGTATATATAATAGGTATTTCACTACGAATGTCGAAAATCTAAATTGACTGACAAAGGTTTTTAGAATTTAATCTTCAAAGCGTGAAGTGTCTTATCAAAGCTCAAAACATCTGACATTTTAAAAATATATTAAATTGCTGTAAGTTGAGTGTTATGTTATATGTTTTAATTCGTCTTTAATTGTTGTTATATTTTATAAAGAAAGGGAGTATAAGAAAAACTTGGTTTTTATGGGTTACTTTTTTATTATGTCACCATAAAATCATTTTGCTCTTATAGAAGAACGAAAAAGAATCGTTTAACTTTTTACATTCCTCTCTTTTGTTTACAAAAAATGTACATACGTACCTCGGTAATGTTATCAAGTTAAATTAGATTTGAAAGTCACACTGGAATAAATTTGTATTAATCTTTTTTTTTTAATAATAAATCGGAAACATTTCCCGAGTTTATTTTGGCGAACCGAGCCCTCCTCCATTTGCGTCGGGCGCCGAAATTAATAACACGCCCCTGTTCCACAATTATCGTTAGAGAAGGGGCGACCCCTCCACGTACGCCACTGTACAGGCGGAATAATTGTTATTTTATTCAACATATCTAGGAAGTTTGATTCATAACTTACCAGCCACGGGCAGGGACACTGGATATAGAAACACACATTCCAAGAGTTTCCCAATTAAAGGATACCAGCAGAAAGCAATTGCTTTTCTAGACGGTATTCGCTTCATGGACAACGCTTCCGTGCCGATGCGGTCGCTTCGCGGTCTAAGTTGACTGATGCAATTGATTCGAAAAATTGATACACAAATACTAAATTGAGAGAAAAAAGAGAAATAGGTCAAATAAGTCAAAAAATAGTTTTATGTGACTCTACGGAAAAATATATTTTTCATTTGCAATACCATTGGCTCCATATAAAAGAAGAGAACAGACGATAACAGAATAAGATGATCATCTTATATAATAAACATTAATTAATTCTAATCCCGTTATGCTATCTTATACACATAAGTACATTATTATATAGCGTTATTTGGAAAACATTAATAACCTCGCAAGACTATATTTCTGCCTTGATTATGAGTAGAAATTGTTCAAGCAACCATGACCTATATCAATAATTATTAAATTTTGCATTCATTTATCAATATTTCTGACTTATTTTTTACAAAACAATGAATTATCATTACACTTACTTATATCGATTACGAAAAATTATTATTTTTTCGATACAAGTTAAATAAAATGATAATAACCCTGCAGAAATTCCAATTGGACAATTCAGACACAACCACGGATGAACAAAGAACCAACCAGAAGCAAGGGAGAACACGACTTGCCTGCCATATGTTCTCCTTCCAGGGTATTTTTTCCTTGCTAGTCAGAAGGTTCATCATACTGGTCCACTTCAAAATCTTCACTGTCACTTTGAATTTCAAAATACGCGTGATTGTCAAAATTTCACAAAATTGCTGATGGCGCAAGTCACACTTTTGTTGCTTCTTTCAACGAGGATTCACAAAACAGAATGAAATGAAAAACCATAAAAGTACCAACACAAAAAAATGTGATGTACTCTGAGGTAAAGAAAGAAGCGGAGATAAATGACAAAAATTTGATTTTATGGTTTGAAATTTAATTGGTTGCCGCATCACCACTGGTGCAGGACTCGCCTGTTTACTCGTACAGTGTGGTCACATACGTGCGTGCCATATGCGAGATAATGCTTCCATAATTTTATATGGCTGATACGTTTGGAAGCTATAACATATCTCACGTTATCATTTCTGACCAAGAAAGTAACATTTATACTATGCTTGTTAACTGTGTGACTATGATCTGAAAAGTACACAAAGTTTGTTGCTAGGTAGTGCTATAATTTTTTTAAATAAATATATTTTTTTCTTCACACACATTCTTTTGAAATTTTAAAATACGAGTGCATCTATCTAGGTGATGTTTTCATTATTATTTATTTTCATTATAATGACACAGAATTGTGGCTGTTGTGGGCAAACATTAAAGACATTTAAAACTTTTATTTGTTAGGTAGTTACGAGTATATATATTGTTACTAGAATATTCCATACAGGTACTTGAAAATCTTCAACTCATAATATATATGATTCACGACGATTGTATCACTTTGATTACTATGGAATACTTCTCACACGCTGGGAGGTACTTTATTGCTGGTTAGGTTAGGTTAGGTTAGTTTAAGGTGTGGGCAAACATTAAAGACATTTTAAACTTTTATTTGTTAGGTAGATACGAGTATATAATATATTGTTGCTAGAATATTCCATACAGGTATTTGAAAATCTTCAACTCATATCTTTATATATGATTCACGACATTTGTATCACTTTGATTACTATGGAATACACACGCTGGGAGGTACTTTATTGCTGGTTAAAATCCATACTGCATCATGATCGCTCGTTATATAAATCGAATATTCCACACAGGTACTTCTTTAACTCTCTGCACTTTTGTGTATAGCAAGGTCGTTCAGCTTGTCACGCCATATCACACGTAAGTACCCGCTGTGGGCTTGTCTCTGATAAAATGGCTTTTAATGGTCGCTTCTATATCGTTTATCAAAACAAATCTAATCGAGCAGCACGATGCTCCCGCATTTAAAGAGACCCGTGTTTTAGACGTCTGACGAAGCTATTGGATTATGCCAGAATTTTTCAGTAGTTTCCAATTTAGTGTAAAGTGCTGTAAAATCCTCACTGCGTGCAATTCTTTCTGCTTCTTCCATTTCGCGACTATAGGTACAACATAATGCAGATAATTATGCATTAAAAATTTATTGTATAATCCGGAATTGTCGAAATCTAAGCCGATATCTAGTGTATTCAAGACTTTATAGAGTATTTCTTAGCTAGTGGCAATAACTTTAGGAGAATCTTCTTCTTTTAATTTTGAATAGAAAACATTTTAAGCATTTTGGATAAAATGACGGTTAATACAGTTTTCAATATTTCTTCTGGCTTATCTTTGTTTAAAACGTTGGAAATTCAGAGAGCTAACAAAAGACCAAAACGAATGGATAAACACTTTTGAGGAGGTTAATACTCACCGGGGATTGTAAGATAAAATTGATAATGATGATTATATATCTAGTGACATATAATTTCTATGAAATCAATATGGCTATCATTGATATTGTATTACGTTAGCAACACTACACACAATTTAAAAAAATATGTTTCGAAATCAAAGATATATATGAGGGTTGGAAAAGGTGAGCGCCGGTTGTCACCAATTTGTTGTGATCGATAAATGAGAAGAAAGCTGCTTTTAGAGTCACCACCCGTCATGTGACAGGAATTCTCCAAAGTCGTGAAATGTTTAATGATTTTATTCGCTCGATAGAACAATAACAAGTTAAACATAATTACAATAATAAAGACAATGATAAATACTCAACGGACCAAGGCCTCCAACCTACGCCGGGGGTCGCTGAGAGACTGACATGCCCGTATAGGGCATTGGCTAGTTTTATATGTTTTGCGAACAAAAAACTTTCTTAAAGTCTAGCTGTGTGTGCATGCTGACGGTGCGATGACCTGTATATACTTTGATTGCGCGGCATTTTCGCTACATTTGTATGTGTATGTGGCCTAGATTGGTGGTTTATGAATTGATGATATGTGACGATATAGAGATTATGAAACTTGCATTCAAATAGATCAAATTGAATCAAGTTCGTTATTCTAACGGGGGAATAGAAAAGTGATGGTCATTAACCCTACAGGTTTCGCTCCGATAGTGGGATAGATTAATGGTTATCATAAATCTAAGAAGTCCTTGAGTGATTATAGATTCAATTCAGTTCAATTAATGAAGAAAAAAGTTACACATTTTTAAAAGGCGATTACTTTTTCGGCATTTTCCCTTTACCTCTTTCGGTCCTGCCCCTCCCTGCGGCCGGCAGGACCCGCCATCGCAGGACGAATTTAGAATAAACTTTGAAGCGACGCCGGGATGAATGTAAATGAATGAATTGTAAATCAGAGACAACAAGGTGCGACACAGGTAATGTAAAAGGGACATACAAACATACAAAGTATTATAAATCAGAGGCGAAATCTGTGTTTAACGCGCCAGGCATACGATAATGTTCAACATACTTTGTCCGCGCTCCTTTGTGCCTACGTTCTGTTGAAAGTAAACGCGATTAATTAAGCTAACCGTTTTGTATTTGACAAGTTACAGTTGATCTTTTTTTCGCGAGTTTTAACGTTTTTCAAACACACAGTGTTTAATTTTTGACTGAAAGGCGAGGTTTTTTTGCCTGGAAATTTTATATGACTAAGAAAATAATATTTTTGAATAGTTTTTTTCTTATAAACGTATTCATTTAATATTTTATGATTGCTGAAATTTAGCTGTAATAAAAAAACTCTTTTGTATTCAAAACAATGTTTATATTTGAATATGAGATTTAACTGAGAACATGATTAATTTTCAAGTTATTCTTCTGAATTTATATTTCCCTTTAACGTTTTCTAGATAAAACTGAAATTCATCAATATTAATTTCATTCCCTCAAAAGCAGACCCCATTAGGCAGCCCTCGTAGTCCTGTAATTGGGCCTCTTGGCCTGTTGAAGCGTAAAAAAAAACATAACTATTTTAACATAAGGAGGCGCAAAAAGAATCAACCGCAAGAACTGACAACTAAATAGATATCCGCAGCTTATATATTTCTATTCTACGTCTGTAAAGAGATGAATTTCTATCTAGCTTCGCAAATACCTACCGGGATTAAAAACCACCGAGGGTATTTTGCCCGATGGCAGTAATAAAGTAAAAAACAAATTTGTATTAAACAACTTCGTGGTGTAATAACTTCCGATGCATGATTTTCATGTATGCAACGATCGGATAAAGTTGAAAACGAATTTATTCCTGTGGATTTGTTTAGTATTAAAATCATTGCTACTCTTAAAAGTATGCATGCAAAATATTAAGCTATGTTTTAAAAAAAAATCATTTTCTGTTACCTAGCTCAAATATAAAATAGTGGAAAAAAACAAAGTTCAGCGTTTTATTTCATAATTTGTTAATAATGGATTTCCACAAAGTTAACGCCGAAACATTCAATTACTTGTCAAAAATCTCTCACCAGACATCAGACCCGCGTTTTATACGAATAATAATATAGGTAAATTTTTAATCATTTGTAAAGATAAAGATGATAAATTTAACCATTCTGGTGTATATTCATTGAAATGCAATAATTGCCCCGCCTTTTATATTGGGAAGACATCGCGTAATGTAAAAATTAAAAGTAAAAGAGCACTTGTGTTGTTTAAAAAGTAGTGGGTTCTCAGAATTTGTAAACCATTTAATTGAAGAAGACCACACGTTCAATAATAGTTCGGGAGTTAGTATTATTCATAAAAACGGAATAAGTAATAGACTAGATAATTTAGAGGCAGTAGAGATAAGAAAAACCATAAAATCATTAATAATCAAGTAAATTTATCTTTTAATCCACTTTTAAATATGTTCTCTCTTAATAGTAATATTCCCTGTGAAATCCCACCCCCTACCCCCACTATTGGCATTCCGTCTTTTCACCTTTCACACTAGTATATAAGCACATAATTTTTAAATTTTAGGCTGTTAATATTCTCCCTGAAGAAACTACGGTCGTAGCGAAACCTTGTTGGATTTGAAAATAAATATAAGTGGTGTTTAACTAAGTTAATTTTTATTTATTTAATTATAATGTCTCACCAACAAGTGTCTGCTCCCTTCAAAAATGAAGTGACGCCTACTCTTGTGCGGTATTTGGGCGGAGACTTCTCGAAAGTGTAACCCAGTGAAATTAACGATTTATGGACGAGTGATATATTACGAAGTAGTGTATTTATAGAATCGCTTTAAGTTTTATTGTGTCTAGTGACTTTTTAACATTGAATATTTTTAATGAGTAACTAATTAATCTGTTTATTAATTCCAGCATTTCCATTAATTCCTCCTGCAGCCATGGCACGTAATAATACCATTGTTCAATGCGCGAATTTAGAAGGACCGTAGAAAAATGGCGTTTAGTTCTAAATGTCACCCCCGTTGGGATATCCATTATATTATTTCTGATTTAAGGCTTTGTTGTAGCTGAATTGCCAGACGAAATTTCTTCTAAATGAAGACGATTTAGGGTGTTGTTCTATCCAACAGAGTTATAGAGTGCTGTTAGAAGAGAGTAATTCCCATCACCATAAAAGGAAAAGATGCCCCAGAGGACGCTCTGAAAACCAGACTCTGGAAACACTTATTTAGGTCAGCGCCTCCTACGCTGCCCAGCCAAGGCTGGTCCATGTTCCACATCCAGTTTATCTGGATCGATGTATTTTATTTTATGGAATATATTTTTTTTATAAAAAATTCTTAAAATTCATATAACAACTTCGTGCAGGTATTGAATATTACTGCAACGGGATTGTGACTGTGAGGCAAATATTAATCGACCTATGTGGTGTGTTTTCTAGAGGATAGCGCCTCCTGTGAGGTGGATTCCTAGCTATCCTTCCATTTTTTAGGAGGTCTCGCGAGGACGGGTTCTGTAAGGCTGAGTATGTAGTGTGATATAAGGGAGATATCATTTTCATATATTGTATTGTTTGCTATTGAAAACAGTGAAGTGGTTTTGTATGGATGCCTCCCCACACCGCTTATACTCATGAGAGTTTGAGTAGCGCGGGGAGGATGACCGCTTCAGTATTAAAAAAAGGACGAATTTGGTGGCGAAAGTGTAGGGCCGATATGGAAGCTATTGCTCATAAAACGGTCTTGGGTATATGGTGGATCCCTCTTCACTGTGAAGTAAGGGATATAAGGGAGGCTGGTGCTCTCCGTTATTTGTACAAAACCATACCAGTCCCTCCTTTGCTGTCTACTTCATGCCAATGGCAAATGAAGAACTAAAAACAATTTAAACTTTAATTATGTCACAAGACACGAATTTAATCGTAGCACCATTTTTTAACGCACACTAATTGTTCTTAAATGTTTCACATAGGTTTGCACTAATTCACGTCGATTCGCACACAAGTAGTCGCATTCACTTCACCTGTTGGGTACTCTCTCAATTTATTGTCGCTGAATGGTTGCTGATTTCTATGAAATCACCAAACTGTTAAAATAACTAACTCCCGCGCGCTCACTTGACTGTGCTTTTATGCCAAAAATGTTGGTTTGTCGAACGTTCGAGACTGTTCAACTAGTTTCTCCACAATTCTAGAATTTTTTCGAGAATAGTATGGTTGATTCTAGATTCATTTGGACTGTTTGAGAGACTTCGATAATACACAGTTAGAATTGTACTCTAAAGACACTATATTTTTTGAAGGAACACTTCTTTAAGAGTATCCTTTAGGAATTTTCCACACCATGAAGTCATGAATCACCAGTCAAAATCTGCGGTTTTTCAGATGATATTTATCCAAATTTTAGAAGTGAAGACTTCAAGTTGATGAAAATTGTGTTTTTAAAACATTTTTTTTGTATTACTATAAGAGTGTGTAATATGATTTTTTTGTTTAAGTTTAGGATTTTTTGTTAGAATTTTTACTTCAAATTTATTTATTTCCTAATAAATGTTTCCCTAAAATTCCGTAAAAAATGACGTAATTTTATTATATTTTAAGACCGTCAGTTAAGGCTGTGAAAACAGCACTATCTAGAGTAGCGTAGCGTCTTGATAACGTTAATGATGGATAATATTATTATTACTTTTTTAGTTAGATAATTATTATGGTGCTTTTTTTATTTTTATACCTCATTATTATTTAAACCATCTCGTAGTGTTGTTTACGAAAATTGTTACGTATTATTATTTGAGCCATATGATAACATTTGTGACGGATATTGTTATATAGATTTTTAAACTTTTTTCTACCTCATTTTGTACAACTCATCATTATATATGTCATCTGATTTTTTGAGCATTTGTGGTGAACATTTTTACGTAGAGAATTATATATTTTGATAAATGATTGATACCAATGATATATACGGTATACTCGTGGTGTTAATTTTAATAAACTGTAACAAATAAAATCTAAATATGTAAAAAAAATCCAATTCGATTTTTTTTAATTTTATTTTATAACAATTTAACAATAATTTAAAAAGGAATGAGATCAGGTATTTAAAAATGATTCTTTGAAATAAAAGCAAATTGCTTAATGTACTTTATTTGAAAGAAATTTTTCTACAAGATTTTTTGTTTGCTTTTATTTTTATTTTTTTTTTATTATATATAATGCTTTTATGTTTCATTTATTATTTAATTTAATAACAAACATTCAAAATTTAATACCAGTTTGATTGACAACAGTGAGCACTTTTAACACCTCTTTCTGTTAGAATGACTATTCGAATCAAGATCGGAAGATTTTTTTACCGCAGAAGCATCGAAAAACTTGTAGAAAACATCGTTGGCTTTAAATAATAGAAAAAAAAGTATAATTGAAAATTTATAACTATATTAGTATGTTTTCTAAAAATATAAGTATATAATACACGACATACTCATGCAACACATGGCCGTTTGTCAACATCACTAACTAATTTGACTATAATAATGTGCGTGGAAAATCATGTTGTCGATTTTTGTGTAAGGTTTACAATTTTTTTTTTACAAAAATGACATTGTATACATTATTCATTGTTATTATTACTATCCCGAATCATGCTTTAGATATTTTAGATGGAAAGTTTTTCGTCCTCCAGTAAATGAGGGATCTGATATATTTTGGATGGCACATCGGGTTATATTGTTGATTTTTTATTGTTATCAGAATTTATTTTTCCTCTCTATTCCGGATCATCAGATTGTCATTAGTGACTCTCACAATTCAGTTGATTTTAAGAAACTATCTATAGATACATGTTGAACTTTAAAGTCACTTTTCCATAAAATATCCAAGATTATTTTCCATGCAAAGGTACAGGAAAAACGATATATAGTGTCATTTTTACTCCCTTTATATTAACACGTGGAGTCTGCTTGCTTGCTTGCCGGCTTGCCGTCAAAAAAAACTTTGGATAGATTTTTGACCCTTTTCCTGTGATCCAATCGAGCTGAAACTTAGCAAGTAGACTCGTGGCGACGATCAAGAAGATCTATCAAATTTTCGTTATAAAAAATTAATCAATTTTTTGATTTTTCAAATTTTTAATGGTTTTTCATACAACTTACTAAGTTGTTTAAAAATATTTCAACGCATCTGGTAGATACGAAGCCTGATTATAGTATAATTTTGGATTTTTGGAAATTTTTTATTACTCCCTTTTGTATTGTCGTTCGACCGAAGCCCAACGTGTAGGTTAAGCGCCAAACCAGTTGCCACTAGTAAATGAGAAAGGGAGTATAATAAAAACTTGGTTTTTATGGGTTACTTTTTTATTTGATTATTTTAGTCTAGTTGCATAATACATTCTTCATACGGAAGAATGTAGTTAAAAATTAAATTAAATTTTCATTTTCCAGTACTTGTTTTATCTATATACCAGGTAGAAAAATTCCTGTTCTCATTCATTATTGACCTCACAATATTGGGGAGAAGATATTTTTATTTTTCTGTGGGTTCCTACTTAATGATTAATTTAAAAACGGAACGTTTTTTTAATACTTTTAAACGCGTGGAAACTTGCGCCGTGAACAAAATGGCGCTGTCTCATGATTCGTGTCCATTATTTATATTTTGTTTCTCATAAATATACAGAAGAAAGTTATATTTTCCGGTTCTTTGCAGTTGAGGTTTAACCACAGGTAAATTTTAGGTATAACCACACGTATTTCATAACATGTGAATACAAAAGCTTTCTATTTTTAAAATGGTCCGTAAAATGATACAATTGAATACAGATGGGTCTATTATTTAATCGCAAATATTTTATTTTCTCTTCACTTCACATTCTTGTTACGTTTTTTCTGGAATAATTTTTGATTTCGGTGACATTTGAATCAACTTTTCACAATTGACTTGGTGATCGTTTCGGTTAGATTAGATTAGAAAGGGTTCGACTTTATATGTCGGCCATGGGTTAGGTAAGGTCAGGTGAGGTTAGTAGAGGTTCGATTTAGATAAGCGAAGGCTGGTGTTACGGTGTGTTACGAGAAGAATCTTGAGTATCCGATACATTTGAGACCATACCCTTCGAAGAGATTCTGAAAAAGGAGTGAAGTGATTTTTGAAGAAGTTCTCAAATCTGATTTATCTTTGTTTTGTTTATGTGCATAAAATAATAAATAATGTAATAATAAAATTTATCTCATGTTGTAAATTCATAAGTATATAGATATAAAATCATAACTTAAAGAGTACGTGGGTTACATCTAGGACTTTCATTTAACAAGCAGCAGTAGTAAATCAAGTAGAGTAAACATAAAATTGCAGTCTACTTGAGTTTCATTATTTATTATACTACTCGAAATTCGAGCGTGACAGTACCTCTCGACAAGTCAAGTACTAAACTGACCTCATTCAAATATAGAAAACATGGCTTAGATGGAAAAACCTATACTTATGCTGGAAGGGTAGCTGTAACGAAATATTGAAAGGACGGATGAAGTGTTGATGTATTTCATGATGTTTAGTAAATAAGTTTCAGAGTTCAAATTATTTCATTTTATTATCTTTACGCACGGCAATACAGAAAGGTTTATTTGTAGGTAAATTAATGAAAATAATAATTACTATCCATGGTTCTATCCCTCTCGAAACTCGAGTAACATAATATATAGTTGATGATTAAACTCACATTGTTTTATTCCCAAATGAATTAATTAATTAGAAGGACATTCAGAAAATCAAATCCAAGAAAATATATTTGGCTGCTACTGGGACTCGGACCACGGATATCCTTCTATCCGGGGCAGGCGCGTCATCCAATTACGCCATAGCGGCCTTGTACATTTCCGTGAATACATCGACAGATAGCGTAATTGGATAACGCGCCTGCCCCGGGTAGAAGGAAATCAGTAGTTAGAATCCTAGTAGCAACCACATATTTTTCGTGGATTTGATTTTTCTGCATGTCTTTCTAATTGATTAATTTATTTGGTTTTAAATTTCACAGAACTTTTTTTTTTAAAAAAATGCAACTTCACAACAACAATGTGTTCTTGAATATAATATTGTTTTATTCCATCCATTTTCAAAATTATTCTGAATTATCTCTATAAATCTCGTAGCAATTCCATCAATATTATAAATTTTGTTTATGGTGCATTACACGTTCGAACTTCTGTTGACAATGTTTATTACAATTTAGGCTTCACATATAAACATATTCAGGTTCCAGTTGCTAAATGATATCTTAGTTGTAGGATTCAATCATTCTCGGTAGAGGAGATAAATAACGTTAACTTGAATTCTAATATAAAACTCATGAATTAGGCCTCGACACTCATTGATCGGATAGGGATGTACGAGTCTGTTTATAAAAATATTAAGGAGTGTTTAGTTTCTAATTTTTATTTAACAAAAAGATCGTCCACATTTCATTATAAGGTACCCTTATAGATGGTCCTAGTGTGACATTAGCATACAAAGTATAAATATTTAATGAATATTTTGAATATGGTATAATTATACAATTTACTTTTTATAATGAATTAATAATATATTACCAAAATAGAGATTATCGCAAATAAATTTAGGAATCATCAAAAAGTTTTTACATAATACCATAATAACAATGTTTATGACAAATTAATAATAAATTATGAATTAAGGAGTGATCAACCACCTTCTACATAATACACTTTTTATGATAAATTAATAATAATTAATCAATTATTTAGGAATGATCAACAAGTTTCTACACAATAAGTAATACACTTTTTTATGATAAAAAAATAATCAATTTAGGAGTGATCAATCAGTTTCTACACAATACGCTATACACTTTTTATGATAAATTTATAATAAATAATGTCTATATAATGTTCTGAATATTATTAATTTACCATTATAATACTGATAAATGATATTCATAACAAAATAAAGACAATCGCAAATTAATAAATACAATTTAGGAATGAGTTCTAGATTAACAAGTTTTACGAGTGCGCGAGTACCAAGGTCAACACTGTGTGTCTACGACGAGCATGTATTACAAGCTCAAGCGACCGTCAACCAAGTTTAACAATATTTCACTTTTGAACTGAGTCTGTGAGATTAATATATCAAGGTTGCTGTGTCTGAATGATATCGCGTTATCGTGATTGATCATTCTAGGTAGAGAACTGTATTATAGCGTTATTAGATCAATATTTTTTCTAATAAAGAGTTATCGTGAAAACATTTGAGTCTTATTCTGTGTATTAAGCAAATCACTCAGACTTTGTCGATATGTCAAAGATTTAAGGAACTTTCTGTTAATTTGTTTTACGTTCTAATTCTAACTGTAAATTCGTAATTTGGTAAAAAAATTCCGGTAATCTTTTGATTAGGAATTTATATTCGGTGATGAATTGAAAATCTTTCATTGTTTTGAGAATGAAACTGAGAGTTTTGGATAAATGCTTTGCAATATCGTCCACATGGTGATTCAAGAAAGCAGTCAAAGATTAGTTCCCAGATCTTTAATATTTTATTTTTTCTGTATTTTCTGATACGAAACATTGACCAGAAAAGTCGTAGAAATACAGCAAAATATCCCAAAAACACCAACCAGAAAATTTGATCGACCCTTAAACCTAAGAATATCTTCAATATTTTATTTGTATTCAAGAGTAACGTTTGTTTTTCCGAGAAACGATTCTCAACGTTTCGTTGAATTCTTATTCAACGTCATCAGGAGGACGAACTTTACCCGCGGAGGTAGAGGGCGGACTGATTACTGCTTTCGAGAGCGTAAATTATATGCACTTTGTTGTCGAGTCTTCACTTCTTTTATAGGTTGCCAGTATGGTTTTTCTGTATGTCTTTCTAATTGATTAATTAATTTGGTTTTAAATTTCAGAGAACTTTGTTTTGAAAAAAATTGCAATTTCACAATAATAACGAGTTCTTGAATATAGTACTTCTAAGTACCAGATACGAATTATTACGTACGTATTCGTACGACTATTTTCGTACGTATTGGAGCGCGCACACTGATTGCGTCTTGCGTTGTCACGTTTAGTTACTTTGACATTTCTTCAATGACGTTTGTGCCAAATGAAAAATCTGTATCTTCTGGAATACTCAATTATGGCAGACTTAAATAACGACTAATTTCATGTCTATCTTTCTAATAGATTCACAAATGCTGGGGAGAATCGAAGTGCAACGAAAGCTCATAACATCAGAGAAATATTTAAAAGTTTTTTTTGTTCGAAGTACCTACATAATTATACCTCACCTTCATTAAACCAAATTATTTAACTTACAGGTATTTTTTAGTTCTTTAGAAATCTCTATCCTATCTAGAAATAATAGAGAATCCTCCGCCATGATCTGCGCTGATGGTCATGTAGTTGAATCACTTTGATCCCACAAATATTTGCGATCATGTGTCAAATTGACAAAATTTTCAATATCCGTCGTACGAAATCGCAAAAATTTCCGAACAAATCCGGATCGTGTCGGGCGTCGTATCTATACGTGCGTACACGCACTACTAAATCGTGTGCAGTGTGCGATGTTCAATACTACTTCGAAGGTTAGGAATGTACTTGCGTATTCATACGTATACGTACTACTCAATTTCGTACGAAAACGCATCCAGTGTGCGGCCGACGTTATATTTGGGGTTACCACTAGTGATGGGTCTGCTCTGTACTCACTACTACAATGTAGTACTACACTACATTGAAGTGCACACTTCGCACGTTTTGAAGTGTAGTGGACACTACAAACTACAAATTACAAACACCAAAGCTATTGAAAGTATAAACTTCAAATAGTACACTTCATTTCAAAGCGAACACTACAAAGTACATACACTTCAAAGTTATGGAAAGTATGAGAAACATACTTTAAAAGTGCATTTTTTACGTGAAATTTTTGGTAAGTTGATGTAGATATATGAAGAAATATCTGGAAACTGTAACAACCCCCCCCCCATGGTTTGAAAAATAGAAATCTGCCTGGCGACCTTTTTTTTTTTTGGGAAAAAATTATTAACTCACTACTACTACATTACTTCAATACTTCATTTCATTACACTTCACTTCATTAATACTTCAATTACTTCATTACTTTACTTCACTTCATTAATACTACAATTACTTCACTTCATTTCGTAGTACTACAATTGTAGTGTACACTTTGTAGTCTTCAAACTGGTGAACGTGTGTCTGTTGTAGTCTTCATTCAGAAATGTAGTTTTTCTCTTCGCTAGTTACCACACTTGGCGAGAAAGTGGTGGAAAGCCGCCTCCGAAGCCTGCGCGATGCCTCCATTACGCGGCGTGAGGTTCCTTTCGCTGTTATATAAAATAATAATAAATCAGCTCGCGCCCGTATTAATTTCCGTCTCCATCGGGAAAACTGAAACAAAAAAGGGATACAACACCCCCGCGCCGCAGCCCCTGGCCGGTTTTTTCCCTACTTTCATGAAACCGCACCCCTAATTAAGTTACCAAGGAACGTTATTAACAACATCATTTTTCATCGTCTGGCTGAGAAATATTGTGTTTTTGTGTAAATTACAACAAACGCATTTAAAAATTTACACTGCGTAATGGCAGTGAAATACGTTTTTGAAGAAAAATTTTTATCTTCCTTTATTCAGGATACAGGATAAAGCTGCATATTATCCTGTGTCCAATTTTGATCTGTAATTTTTGCACATTTTTTTCAAATACCTAAGTAGACTCTCAGTTAAATCTTAAATTTAGGAAGCTAAAAACATTGAGAAATATGTGGAACCCCGTTACTTCTAAATTCAAGTTATCAAAAAAAAATCGCGATACGATTACAAAATGCGCTAAAAATCGTGAAAATCATTAAAAAATGCCGTTAATTTTATAATAAACCCCTGTAATATATCATTTTGTCAATTTTTACGTGATTAATACTATATAAAATAAGAAAGTATGTACTAATATTGTTTTTAAAGTTATTAGAAATCAGACTGTTTCACACATGTCTCCTTATTTCATCATCATCATTCTTGGCACTACAACCCTTGGTGGGTCTTGGCCTCCTCAATAATTTTCCTCCACTCATCTAGTACCAGCTCTCAGTATCGTCTAGTACCAGCTCTCTCCAGTTTCGAAGCTCTAAGGCAGAGATATCTCCTTATTTACCATCCAAAATATCAAAATAAGTCAATATTTCCGCTATAAATGTACAAATGTTGACAGATGTCTTTTCACACATTTCTCGTAAACTTCTCACATAATTCACAAGAATTGTGTCTCGTCTATGTGTTTTTGGATATTATATCGATAACGTGATTCTGAGAATAGGTTTAGTTTAACTTAAATGGAATCGGAAGATTCTAAGATCCCTTTAAAAATAACAATAATAGAACAATTTTAGTATTATTTAAAAATATCTTAGTAATATTTATTGAAAGTATGTTCTAAGGACACATTTACTAGATTTTGTCTCCAGGGGATTAATTAATAAAGGATAAATTATAGAAGTCCTCTGTGGACAAAATCCAGTAACTGCGTTCTTAGAACGTACTTTCATATAAATATTGTTAAAATATAATATACTAGTGCAAGATAGGAGTTCAAAATTTAAAATATTGATTTTCAGGAGTATTATACATTAAAAGGGAATATTGCTAAAAAAAACTCTACTTTAAAATACTTAAATAAAAATATAGGGGTATCATTCCCAGTTGCGAAATCTATGTGTACTAACTTGTTAATAAGTATAAAACAACAACACTGGGTTAACAGAGGCCACTGCAATATATGAAGTGAACAATATATAGAGAACTTTCAAAAAAATTCGATAATATTTTAATGTTCTTGCGATGGAATTGGTGAACGTGATCACTTATGCCAGCTCATACGGTCTGTAAGCCCTGAGCCATCGTATAAAATACTCCCATTCACTTTTCTCATATATAAATAGCTTCGTCTCTGTGAGACTTCTATAATATGTTCTTAATTAAAAAAATATCTGTTAACTTTTACAAAATATTTGTAACTTATGATATCTTATTATTATATATGACTTGGCGGCCCTCTTAGCCTAGTAGGTATGACACTGGCTTTTCACACCGATGGTTCTGGGTTCGATTCCCAGTAAGGTCACCATTAGTCTATGTGATTTATTTATGCCTGGGTGTTTTGTGATGAGTTTCGCTTCTGTAATTTGGCATCTTGACCTGTTGAAGCGTAAATAAAAAATAAATAAAAGAGATCATATCTACGTGGGTAAGTATTAAATTAAAATATGGTAAAATAAAATAAAAATATACACATATAATACAAAATTACATGTACATTTTGATGTTGCAATTCAACCCCACTGTTCTTTGATATTTAAATCAAAGGGCGTAGAAAAGACAGAAAATTTTATCAATCTAAAAAATATTTGTGTCGTAGACGTATACTCACACAATGTGTACGGTTTCAGTAATATTTATGTTTTGTCTAGACTTTTAATAGGTTTTGGGAATGTTTTCATCTTATTTTTCCGAAGTCAAATCTTCACGTTTGTGTACTCAATGTTGAAAATCTTTGTTTTACAAACAAAGTTTCGATTACCTACGTAATTGAATTATTTTTTGACAATGTATGGCTAAAAACGGGTATGGTACATAAAATTCGCTATCTAACACGGAGAAAATAAAAGGCTACATTATACAAATAAAAGGAATTCAAATTAATCAAACAAATAAACGAAACTTTTGACATTTGACAACATGTGTGAAGTAAGGTGCGAGAATGTGTACAAATCTTTTTTTTTAATGAAAATGCGAACACGGAATGCATGTCACGTCAATATTCTTACTATTATCAAAATAAGCTTGCGTAATGAAATATATGCTTGTGCTATGAAAATACGACAAACTTACTTGTGTCCTGGAATGGGTTAAAACCACTAACCACCAGATCACTAGGTGAGCCTATCATGACCACCACACCAACAAGCTTCTTTATATATATGTATCCTTTATCAGAAATTATCTAGATGATTCCCGTCACCTGATGATAAAAGTTTGCTGCTTCTTAAATTACGCAAAACGCGTTTAAGTGCTGATGGCTGCGTGCGAAGCGCTGTCGTGATCGGGACCTATGGCGTACGCTAAACATAAAGAACCGTTTCAGCCAATAGGAACCAAGGAACAGACGAATGACGAATGCACCATGCCGTCGGCGATTGTTGTACATCACGCACGTAATATACCGGTTAGTCATTCCACCTTGTAAAGATTGTTCAACAAATCAAGCACCTTACAGTGAGTATGATTAAAGTACTGTATTTTGACATCCCTTGTGTTACCAGCCTAGCCGTAAATACATTCACACATACACGCGAAATCACACACTGAGCATGGAAGGATTCTCCTGGTCGGGTGGGAATCTTTCCTCACAACCACTTTACCGTACCTATTTTAATTTAAAATTACTATACCTGCAAGTGTTGGGTGTTGAAAAGTGATATTGCACCATCGTGTACGTAGACATAAGAACACAGGATGTAATTTCTGCTTCCTGTCTTGTTATTTTCTTTCTAATAAAGATGCGAACGCGGAATAAGTGTCGCATCAATATTTTCAACGTAACCACTAAGCACCAGATACGGCCACGAGCATTGGATGTTGGCCGAAAGAACACGTTCAAGGCTACAGGCCGCCGAGACGGGATTTCTACGAGAAAAAGTAAGAGTTACCAGAAGGGAAAGAATCAGAAATACTCAAACAAGAGAATGTCTCGAAGTAGAACCCTTATTGACGTTGATCGAGAAATCACAGCTACGGTGACTGGGACATATCTTTTGGAAGCCGGCAGATAGACTCCCAAAGCGGATATTCCAGGCAAGACCAGTTTCAGTGACAGTCTAGTATAAATAAAGTTTATACTTAAAGAGACAATATTATTTCACTAATAACTTCTGTTAACATATACATGTAATAATGTCTAATATGTATTTTTTTAAACACATTACTGCTCCGTATTTTATATTTTAAATTTATATTTTTAATTTTTACACTCATATTTTAATGCTTATACCTGATACTTTCACCGCTTATACATTTTATTGCTTTTTATACATGTACTTTATATTCATATATTTTATATTTTACTGCTTATTAACGATATTGTTTAATGTATATACTTTTTGATTTTATGTATTATTTTTTTATGTAAAAGTCTGTAGTAGGCGTAAAAAAGTAAATAAATAAAAGACCAGAAGGCAGAAGACCAAGGGGCCGTCCTAGGAGGAGCTGGCGAAAACAGTTGAAGTACTGCTGCGAAGCGAGATTGCAATTGAATTGGGCTGACGCGGAGAGCGAAGTCCAAGATAGGAAAAGTTGGAACCATTCATGCGGTGCAGGGACCCAGACCAAATAGGTTTAGGGGTAGAAAAAGAAGAGGTAAAAATCACCAAAACGAAACCTTTGCTGTTTTTACAATACGGCAGAATCGGTAAAGACGCACCGCAGACACTATTCTTTGTTTTATTTACGTTTTCCGAAAGAGCGGAATAAATTTATCGATCAGTGAGATTCCTCGCGCTTCTCTCAAATAATTTGACGAGAAACGTGATTCAATTATTGCACATCCGCCGCCAGCATCTGGATGAATTAAGCTTTATTTCCTTTACAAGTCCGTCATTTTTCTTTCTTCGTATAAAAAATCTTCCCCTTGAGAAATTACGTCTTTCAGAAAATACTTTTGAAAGACCTCGTTCCAGATTAACAATGTATTGTGTATAATGAATCAAATCATGGAAGCCTCCTTCAAATGTTCATTAAATTTAGCAAAACATTTATTTGGTGATTTCTATTGATGGAAATTAATCGCCTTATTTGATCTCCATTTTTCAATTAAAATTCCTGGTATCTGTTTACAAGATGTTTATTTTCATATTTTTTTTTAGAATTTCAAAGTAAAATGTTATCAATCTTCTTTAAAAGAACCCAAAATTATATGAGGCTGGATCCTACGTTGAAGGTACATCATTATTTCTCGAAATACTTTAAAGATAAATTTAACATCCTGAAAACTCTTCTTTTTCTTCATCTGGTGCCTCATTCGTACAACGGATGTTGGTCATAATGTTGACTATGAGAACTTCATTTACCGCGAACCGGAGTAGTTCTACAGTAGACTAGCCAAACCACTGTATTTTCAATATCATTGAAAGATTTGGCAGGTTGCAATATTATAATTTAAAATATGTTGTGTTTTAACTTTGTAATACAAACACAATATGAGATATAAATTTCTACAATAGTTTCGAGATAGATTATAACTAACCTAAATACAACATTTATCGATCTAATCGGGTAAGTCAAGGGGGCGCACGGAGGGGATGGGTATTTTTTTGACAAGAAGCTCTAAGAGTTGGTGAAATGTGATATTATTTAAGTGTGTTTTTAGAACTCATTTTTTTAGAATTTCAATGGTTTTCATACTATTCATTATCCATACCTACTCTATGAGGAACCGAGTGGTATAGTTTCAATATGTGACTACCGAAAGAATGATTAGTATTAATTATGTGATTGGAAAATTCGGAGAAATTTTTATTTTTTAAGCAACGGCGATGTTCTTTTATTCGCGTATTTAAGTTTGTCGTGGTCTGGTCTTTATATTTTTTATCACAGTCTCTGCAAATGCTTGCGGTGACTATAATGACTGTGAAACCATTGAAATCGTAAACAATTTAAATTCTAAAAACACACTTATAAATAATGTCACATTTCAATCCACTTCATCTATCCTACAGCTTTTTGTCAATAAAATACCCCTCCCCACCGCGTGCCCCTTTGACTTACCCGATTCTATCAATAAACTTTGTATTTAATTTAGTTAAAATCTATACCTGATTATGAGAGGGACTGCCTCTCTCGAAACTGCATATAGTAGTTATATAAACTCATATTATGTGTGTTACAAAGTTAAAATAAAACATATTTTAAAATACACTGTCTTTTTTGAGATTTTTTACCAATGATATTCTTCTCCTTCTAAGGTCCCGACCTCCGGCAATCTTTCCTTGTATTATGAGGTGCAAGTATTATAACAAGTATTAGTAAGCAATAATTTTCTCGATCTTATCCGAACCATAGCACATTCATTCGTTACTCTGTCAAAAAAACAAATTTCCAAAATTTTATTCTGGCTCTCCCGAAAACCTGCATTTTTTTACTTATTCGGTTGTTTCTTTCGCCCACAGATATATTACTTTTGTATGGCAGCTATATTACAATAGATTTTTGATAGGCCATACAATAGTCCCAATAAGAATAATTTCATTTTCTGTCTGTCTATCCGTAAATTCCTGAAATATCCATAATTTAAAAATAAATTATCGATTTTTTTCTTTTATTTATTTTTTTTGAATTTTGAAAAAAAAATTGTTTTTGAAAATTTTCAAAAAATAATTTAAAAATTTGATTTATATATAAAATGTCCACGACAAAAAACTGACAAGTCGAAATTCTTGTTATTTTCCCAATAATGATAATTTCTTTTTGTCTATCCGTAACCTCCTGTAACGTCCGTAAATTTTTTACAACTTTTTTTTTATGATTAATAAATAATATAATTAATATTAATAAAAATATTATTTTTTCAATTGATTAAGCAACTTTGTAGATTTACATTTAAAAAAATAAATTATTATTTTAATTAATATAAATTAACTTTGTTTAAAACCACTTATTTATTGAAAAAAATTAACATGTTTCAAAGCCAATGGCTTCTTCATAACATAGTTAATTTATATTAATTATAATTATGTTACCACAAAATAAATTTGCTACATTTGAAGAAGAAATTATTATTTGTTTGTATCTACTTATATAATACTTATACAAACATACAAATAATAAATTATTATTTTTTTAATAAAAATAATACTTATTTATTAGAAACCAACATTAGGATGTAAGTTGTTACTTTTGACTGGTTACAGCTAGTATACTATACAATCAAGTGCTATACATGATTTCCAATAAAGAACCGAATCAGAGAGTTTATATAACTAGGCAAATATATTATATAATATATAAATATATAAAAAAACATATAAATATATTACATTAAAAAGGAGTACCTTGTTGGTCTTGTGGTTAGGACTCTCGCCTCGTGATCTAAGGTCGCGGGTTCGAACCTCACCAGCAAGTTAGTCCTATTTTCACAGTACAAACGTTTATAGTTTGAAAATAGTAAGGATATTGATGTGATACGTATTTCGTGTTCGCATATCTATTTAAAAAAAAATGGAAAAACAAATAGGTACTTGCACCTAAAATAACCCCTAAAAGAAGGTGCTTCCCTCATATTGGAATGTGAATACTTGTATAAGATTATCATTTACTCTGAAACCTTCCATTACATTTTTTTTATAATTCTACCGTAAGCAGTTCGCGAATCTACAAAGACAAAAAGTTTTTGATTATTAACTAATTAGTTTTTTTCTCCCCCTTCCGAAACAAATTCACATATGTATATAAATGTTGTAAGGCGTACATGGACCATCAATCGTTTTCAATTTACTGCTGGACGAAGGTCTTCGCAAGTATCTCACACATTTCTCTGCCTATTGTTAGTGTTATATTTTAGAGCGGCCTGTTGATAATAATTAAAGGTATGTGTATATCTATATTATCATGTTACTAAAATACTTCATTTTCTATGCAACAGTATCCGTTTTTAACATAATCAAATGGAGAACACAATGATAGCTATAAAAATAGAAGAAATGTTTTATTATCATTGCAACAATGTCCGTAGCTAACGCTAAAAGATGGTGCAAATATAATGTTTAAAATAATTTTACAAGAATGGTGAGGTATAAAATAATAATACATTAAAAAAATATTTGAAAAATAGCCTTTTAGGAGAATTTTGCGTATTTTGATGTGATACCGCTAGAACATCAAAACAACTTTCAAACATATAGCTGAAATTCAAAAAAAAATGTCTTTCATACAAAAATACAAAACGATAAAAATCAAACCCTTTCTAAATGTCAGAAAGGTCGATCGGACACGTCCGGAAAACATCAAACTTTACACGCAAGATTCCGGTCCCGCACAGGTTAAAAAACGGATGAATGTTTGTTTGCTTCACGCTATTATCCTGAGCCCTGACAATCTAGCGCCTGCAGTATTGGGATGCCCTATTGATCCCATGATAAATGCATTTGCCGTGTTGAGCTCCGTTCGCCGTAATGGAATCAGCGCCGCTGAAAACTAATCGTGATGGATCGTGGAGTGCACGCTGCGGCTTCAGGCACTGCATTTCGTGCAACCGCTAACTACATTAACTACATAAACATAATTAAAATTGTAAAATAAATTTGTAAATACAGACAGATTTTCAACAAATGAAATTTCAAAACCTTCATCTGACTCAAGGAGGCACTCAAGATTTATAAACACCCAAAGAAGATGAATTACAAAAAAAATATATTTTTTATTTTTATTAAAATTATAGATATTATGGGAAAAAATTAGAAGTATTATGGGAGAAAAGGTTTGGTGTTTTTCGACATTACAAAATTTTAAACTTTTACCATGATTATCACATGATATTGAGATCAACATAGATAACAATAATGTCAAGATTTATGAGAACACAAATACTTAAGTGGTTATATAAAACATTTTTTATGTAACCTCGTATAAAATCTACACATAAAAAAAAAATTCTAGTCTTTGTTCCGCCTTTGGACACTCTAGTCAGCATTTATTGAGCTATTTGGAGCAATTAGATCATCTGGTAGACCTCTTTTCATTTAAGAAAGACAATCGAACCAGCATTTGTATTATTTGTGTATATCTACTTATATTATTTGATTAATTACACCAACATGTTTCGGAAATACCTTTACTTCGTCAGGGTGTTGTATAACTATCAAAATATGAGAATGAAATGTCTTTTTTTTTTTTTGTTTTTCTAAATTATTTGAAAAATTGTTAATTATTAATTAAATTTAACTACTAGCCCAATTCTAAAAACTTTTCCAATATTTGCGAGTAATAAAGAACTTCAGTAATAATATTTAAAAATAGTTTTTCAAATAATTTAGAAAAACAAAAGTCATTTCTTTCTGATATTTTGATAGTTATACAACACCCTAGAGAAGGAAAGGTATTTTCGAAACATGTTGGTGTAATTAATCAATTAATATAAGTAAATACATACAAATATTACAATCAATAATTTTTTAAATGTCAATCTACAATGTTGCTGGATCAATTGAAAAAATACTTACTCACCATCACGCCGCGGCCGTTTCTCCATGTGAATGTAATAAGAAAAGGATAGAGTGCCGCACTGTTCTGACAAACA
This sequence comes from Agrypnia vestita, assembly GCA_016648135.1. Taxonomy (NCBI): domain Eukaryota; kingdom Metazoa; phylum Arthropoda; class Insecta; order Trichoptera; family Phryganeidae; genus Agrypnia; species Agrypnia vestita. The sequence goes on from JADDOH010008403.1 coordinate 122,033, forward strand.
ACTCTCGCCTTATCCACATTCATACGCCTTTGAGGCTTCTAACGGGATCATCTTCCGTTATCTGGGTAATTTGGTCATATCACGTCTTCCACGGTCGCACTCTCTTTCTGGCACCGTCAGCACTTATATATATTTCTTACCATTCATTTGCTCAACATGCCCATACTACCTGGGCGACCCTTTTTTGATTATATTATTTTTGCTAAGATCAGCTTTATATTCTTTCTTAATATCTTCATTCTTTACTCATAAATGGATTTACCACACACACGTTGTTCTTTTCATTCCTTTTCGTTATTATCCTAAGCCCTCTTCTACCAGCTCCAGTTTTTACTTCCATACATTCCATACACAGCCTTGGCACCAGAAAAATAGGGATGATTTATTCATTAATTTATATTTTGATGACTTATACAGCACCATTTTTTAGAGAACTCACCACAAGGGCACTTAATACTTTTGACAAAACAATACACTGCCTAAAAAACTTATTTACTACTACTGGATGCAAAAAAATAAAATTTACTATTAAAAATGTAGTTGAGGAAGCCAGAAAAAAATGGTGTTTTCGCGGAGTGCATACCTACTTAGAGTAGAGATAGTATAATCTTTTTTATTTTATTCATTTTTATTTATTTTGGCACAAACACCGGCATAATATAAATTTTGAGCATGATGGTTTAGCTTAATGTGATTTAAAGAATATCATATTATATGTTACATTGAGGTACAATCACAAAAGGAAGTTGTTTGACCTGTTGCATCAAATCGCAAAAACAACATTTTATTGTAATGGACAATCTGGTCGATCACAATAAAATTTATTTTTGAATTTGGATTTGTAAATTTTATATTAATGATTTAATTATGTCTGTATTGCTTTGCGAAGGAAGAATATGAATTTTCGCTTTTATTAAATTTTAATGAATCGCGGTAATGATGAAAAAAAATTTTTTATATTATAAATTTTTGAATTGTATGATTGTTTTACAGATGCATCATTAGATGCTTTTTGAAATGTGGATCACAAAAAAATTATTTTTTGAATTTGGATTTGTAAAATATATTGATGATTTAATTATGTCTGTATTGCTTTGCGAATGAATAATGTTATACGTTTGGATGAGTCGCGGTAATGATGAAAAATGTAATAGTTTTATTTTATAAATTTTTGTATTATATGGTTGTTTTATAGATGCATCATTAGATGCTTTTTGAACTGTGGTAAGCTAATTTTTTGTCTCTGTTTGTTTGGTAGTTTATATCATAACTTTGTTCCAGTCACCGCAATGGCACAGTCAGCGAAGTGAGTGTTGTGCGCACAATTTACTTCTCTTTACCTACCTGTACTGGAAGTTAATGCTGATTATGTTGTTAGTTGTCGATGATTTCAAATTAAAAACCTCCCAGTAATCGGCGCTTCAAAACTAGTCTGGTAGTAGATTTAGCGAAAATAGTGATCCGAAAATTGAGGTAACGTACACATAATACAAAACTATTCATGACGATACATGTCTTCGGCACGCTATTGTCGCGAAATACATATACACCCTATACAAAAATATAGATACACGCTGCTTTCGATACGGTATTACTAGCCTAGTTTAATATTTATACCATGTTATCATGAAAAAGTTAAGTTAGGCTAGGAAAAGGTCGAAGAAGAGTTCCAAAGAATGCCGTGTGTTTCAGACTTGTGCTAATTTAGAACTTGAATGAAATAATTCATGTTTCCCCCACACCACGCTGCATCGTACTGTACCACTAATCAGCCTATTGGCAACCTTGAAGGACATTATACTTTAACTTGGAGACTCGAAGTCTATTAAATTATGCATATGGTATATACCCTTAACGAAGTAATTCTGTAACATCAATTCTGTCCACGAAGCGAACGAGGACCTCGGAAGTGATGTGAAATACGGTGAGTCCGAGTTAACTGTTTCCTGAGTTTCTGGCGCTTGATTGTGTATTCAACACCGTGTGAACGAAATCTTAAATTATTATATATTTTTATAAATATTTACGTACATAAACAAATTTACAAAAAATATATACAATTTAGAGCGAATGATGAATTCTAAAACCAAATTAATTAATCAATTAGAAAGACGTACAGAAAAATCAAACTTCACAATAAGCATGTGGAAGAAGAAGCAAATTCACAATAAGAATGTGTTCTTGAATACAATATATGTATGTTGTATCAAATGTGTCCAAAAATAAAAATGAATTAAACGGTTGATTCTGGCGTCCATCTAGCGGCAGGATCGCAAAGTTATTTGTGACAAACGTATCAGAAGAAGTGGATTGCTCTTAAAATGGATAATAAATGTTCATCCATCAAAAAATGAGACTTACAGATCAGGTCGATATATTCACGGAAATATACAAGGCTTCGATAGCGTAATTGTATAACGCACCTGCTCCGGAATGGAGGAGATCCGTGGTTCGAATCCCGGTAGCAGCCAAATATTTTTTCGTGAATTTGATTTTTCTGTATGTCTTTCTATTGATTCATCAATTTGGTTTTAAATTTCACAGAACTTTGTCCTGAAAAAATTTCAACATCACAATAAGAATGTGTTCTTGAACATAATGATAAATTCTTTTACTCATTTTGATTTTGTTAAGAGTTTAGATAAAAATGGTTTTAATCTCTAATATTTCATTTGATACTTGTATGAAAATAGTTCGTATCCGTTTTAGGTTTTTGTAAATGTTAAACATATTGATAATTCAATAAATAGTGTTGTTTTACAAAGTGTTTTCTTTTTTTATATTGTATTTCAAGCAAATACCATTCGAGGAATAATTGGTAATTCAGGAATAATTGGTTATTCACTCTCGAAATATTTGCTTCGAGCCATTTATATGGATACGCGGCCAATTAATTATATCAACAAAAAATTCCACCAAATGAGTCAACCGGTATTATAGATGGTACAGGTCCACTAGGTTTGTGACATTGACTAGTGAATAATTTTATTTCAGAAATTAGAGTGCACATTATGATTAAAAATATAACAATATTAAATATTAAATTAAAATATGTGCATCAGTGTTTGCCCCTTCTGGGATTTCATCCCTTTAGAATGGATAATGTCTTCTTGACGCGGAGGCTGCGCGGTGGGAAGATGGATGAATATAACTTATGAAATATTAATTTTCCAGTGTCGAACTGAATCACTTCCAGGTAGTTTTGAGTTCGGATCTTGAGAGTACTTCGGAAATTATTTATTATATTTCCAGTTTTCAGTCTAGTTATCAGAAATTAAAGTGTAAAGAACTATAAAACTCAGGCCGCAAAAAACTCACTTATCAGTAGAATTATAAACTTATTCTTGCAATACGAGAATTCCCTTGGCATAGACTTAGTCATAGACACAAAGTATATTCTTAAGCAAAAATTTAATGAAATAATAAATAACTTGTATACAACTAACGCTTCACTTTGAAACTGTTTGAAAATAGGACTAATTTGCTGAAATGGCTCGAAATCCCGATCACTGTATCACAAGAGGAGTATTTAACTCTTTTTTTCAAAACATTGCCTCAAATTTTAGTGTCTCTTCTCATAAAATATAAGTTTTATCTTTCATTGCGTTTTTTTCTCAAAATATATTGCATATACTGGAAAAAGACCGCTCCAATGCAAAATGTCAAGTTCTGAGTAAATTGCATTTTAATTTTTCCGTTTTTCTATTTTCTTGTTTCAGTATTAATTAAAACTTAACTTAGCCAAACCACCTGGATAATAAACACCAGGGGCGTGTAGTGCATACATTGAAACATGACTTTTATTTAAATATTTATTTAGAAAAAATTAAAATAAAAAATATGTCTCATAATACGTATTCCTTTTCTAAACACATTATTCAGATTTCAGTAGGTAGGTATACCAAATTTTTCTGTCAAATAAATATTTGATATCAATTTTTATTCCCATATACAGGTTTATTTAGAAAACATTGACCTCACAAGACTATATTGCTGCTTTAATTAAAAGTCGAAAATGTTCAAGCAACCATGACAGTATATCAATAGTTACGGAGATATGTGATATCTGCGTTTGCATTTTTTAAAATATTTTTGAATTTTTTTTGTTAAACGTTGAACTATCATTACAGTAACACATATCGATAACGAAACACGGTTGGGTGGAACCGAGGATAATGCTTTTACTCACTCATGTTGAGATATCTCAAAAACTTATTTTGTGCATTCTCTACCATGTGAGAGTACTTAAAGCTCACGTGGCCTCCAAATAATCGAGCAACTCTCGAGTCTACTTCGCTCCAGGGGCATGCAAAGAGTACTCAGTACGCGGACATTTTAGAAAAATCTGGCAGTGCGCACAACAAATCCTGGCATTCTCAATGCATTACCACCGACCGCCTCTATGTGATACCGCCTCTAGTGCATACATCTGTGTATAATATCATGTTTGTATCTTAAAAATAAATTATTTTTTCCCCTCGATCAAAGCCGGGCAGTTTTCGTTGACGAAGATATATATAATTCTAATAATTCCTGCGTCCTTTTGCGGAGAATCGAATCCCATCCATACGTCGGTGGGTTTAATCAATTAGCAGCACACACGTCATAAGGCGATTATGACATGAGACACCATTACGTGAGGCGCTCCTGGCGGCCATCTTGTTTCCTGGCGGATTATTTCCTCTTTGTCTCTGTATCCCTTTTGATTATTACATCCAACGGCGTGGCATCAGCGCGGCGTCTCACATTCCCGGCCCGCCGGGAGGGGGAAACATCGTAACGTTGCAAGCGGAAAAATATTTCAATATTCGCATTCGTTAAACACGAACGTAGTTCATCGACAAACACAATAAAGCGAACATGTAAACTAGTAGGTATTTTATTATTAAGAAAATGTAAATAGTTTCTTTTTAGAGGTATAGATAGAACTAACCCTCCAAGTTTTTATTATACTCCTTTTCTCATTTACTAGTTGAAACATTTTTTTTCGCTTAACCTACGCGTTGGGCTTCGGTCGAGTGACGCTACGAAAGGGAGTAATAAAATTTTTTCAAAAATCCAAAATTACACTATAATCAGGTTCCGTGTCAACTAGAGGCGTTGAAATATTTTCATACAACTTAGTAAGTTGTATGAAAAAACCATTAAAAATTTTAAAATCCAAAAAAAAAATTATTTTTTTAACTAAAATTTTATAGATCTTCTTGATCGCTGAGTTTGCTTGCAAAATTTCAGCTCGATTGGATCACGGGAAAGGGGTTTAAAATGGATCCAAAGTTTTTTCGTCACACAAAAAGTTAATATTAGGTCCTTACACATGAAATTGGTGTTTTGCCGTACTTGCAAATTTGATCTTAAATATCTTCTCTTTGGTTAGGAATTACAAATCCAAATTTATACAGCTATTTACTCATGTATTTGTGTTTTGAAAATTATAATTCATTTGTTTTTTCCTCAATTATTTTTTTCTTTGCGTCACTCAGTTTACAAAATGAAAAACTTGAAATATCGCGTTATTTACGAGTACGAGTTCCACCGTGGCACCAGTGCTGCAGAAACGGCTCGAAGGATTAATGATATGTATGGCGACGGTGCCGCAAAAGAAAACACAGTGCGTTTTTGGTTCCAACGTTTTCGTTCTGGAAATTTCGACCTGCAGAACAAGCCCCGTGGACGGCCGGAGACCAAAGTTGATAATGAAGAATTGAAGGCTATTGTGGAAGCGGATCCATCGCAAACCACATCCGAGTTAGCTGCAGGCTGCGGTGTTAGTGATAAAACTGTTTTAATCCACTTGAAGCAAATTGGTAAGGTGAAAAAGCTTGAAAGGTGGGTACCTCACGAATTGAGTGAAGCAAATCAACAAACGCGCGTTGACTGCTGCGTTGCATTACTCAACCGGCACAATAATGAAGGGATTTTAAATCGAATCATTACCTGTGATGAAAAGTGGATCCTGTACGATAATCGGAAGCGCTCATCGCAATGGCTGAACCCTGCCGAACCAGCCAAACCATGCCCCAAGCGAAAATTGACTCCAAAAAAGTTACTTGTGAGCGTTTGGTGGACTAGTGCTGGTGTCGTTCACTACAGCTTTCTTAAATCTGGCCAGACGATTACGGCAGATGTCTATTCTCAGCAACTGCAAACCATGATGGAAAAGCTAGCTGCTAAATAACCGAGGCTGGTTAATCGCTCTAGGCCACTGCTGCTTCATGATAACGCTAGACCACACACTGCACAACAGACGGCTACCAAATTAGAGGAGCTTCAATTGGAATGTCTAAGACATCCACCGTACTCTCCGGACCTTGCCCCAACAGATTACAATTTTTTTCGAAATTTGGATAACTTCTGGCAAAGGAAAAAATTCAACTCCGATGGGGCAGTCCAAACCGCCTTCAAAGATTTTATTGATTCCCGTCCGAATGGTTTTTTTAGTAAAGGGATCGATGAACTACCTATGAGATGGCAAAAGGGCATAGATAGCAATGGTACATACTTTGATTAAATAAATATATTACAATAAAAAAAAATCGTCTTTATGTTCCTCCCATACTAAACACCAATTTCATATGTAAGGACCTAATATAAAGGGAGTAATGAAATAAAACATCAAAATCGTGATTATAGCCATAGTATTAGCTTTCTTCGAAAGATATTTTATGCCATTAGTTTATTAATATAGGGTGTTTCTTAAATGCTTGTTTTTCGAATTGAAACACTTTTTTCAGCGACAGCCAACTTGAGTGCTGAGAGTTGATTTTGTTCAGTTTGGTTTTCCATTTCACCATGATTTACGCCAGAACATTTATTAAATATTTTACAAATTAATTTCGAAAATCGTAATTATCATTTTTTTTTCATTTCATATTATTTGAAAGCATCGTTTTATTTCATTTTAAAATACTATATATCTTAAAAAATATCGCCTACAACGGCGGTTTGTTAATTTTATAAAATGTTATTTTATAAAACAATATCAATCATAATACAATATAGATTTAATATTAAAGAGTGTATCTGAAGAAAAATAAAGATAATGATTTTCTGAGGAATATATTGTATACTGAGTGCAAAAAATATATTTTAATAATTCAATTTTACATAACATATTTTGTGAGCAGTAAATGTTCATATCTTAACTAGACCATTTTCATCTTAACTAGCCTGGGGACTTTGAAACAATAACGATTATTTCTCTGAAAGCTGCTCTGTAAGCATATTCCATACAAAAAATAAATTGCCATTTCTTAAGTATTATAATTTTGCTTGCGTTGTTTTGTATATCCACTACAAATGTTATTGTTGGCGTCAAATTGAACGTGTTTCCCTGCTAATACTGTTCATAGAAATACGGAAAATGGTTATACACACACATTTGTAGAATACTATATGTATACTTCCCACACCTACGTATATCTTTTTGGGGAAAATAGAAACAATAACCATATACACATGGTTTATGGAAACACACATGTTCCTAATATACTCATACAAGCAAGATATAAACGTATTATACAATTTGAAATCTACGCTGAATTCCGACATTTCTCTAATAGGGAAGATTTCTTGGAAGAAAATTTTTATGTTTATTTTTTAATATACTACAAAAGCCGACTAATGAAATAAGTAAGAGCAAATATTAACATTTTAAAATATAAAATGAAAAGTACACGGAACGTTACTCGAATTATAGGTTTCTTGGAAGTCGAGAAAAAAATATTTAATAATTCTCAAGGAATGAAAAATATATGAACGAGATATTTCTTCTTTTTTTATTTATTTATGTAATTTATGCTTAACAAACGAAAATATTATTTAACTGTAGAAAATTTTTTGTTGTTTTTCATTTTAAAACTATTAACCAATATAATTTTGTTTACTCAAGATAAATATTTTTTTTAACAATGTTATGTATGTTATAACAATGCCGATACTTAATAATTCGCTAAGTATAATTACTTAATCCTTGTACTCGCTTAAAGTGTATCAATGAATGCATAATATTTTAGAAACTTCAAAACGATCAGAAGTTTTGATTTTACGCACAAATATGTAAAGTGAGACTTAAATTCTGAGTAATGTAAAATGAGACTAATACATGTAATACTAGCTGTAACCCTTTTTATGTAAAAAATGTCGGTACTTTTACATGTCGGTTCCTAAGGAAGTATTTGTTTATTTTATTTTTTAAAAATTCATAACAATTTTTTTTTTGAAAAAAAAAAATCGGAAAAAAAAATTACTACAAAAAAGTTACGCACGTTACATGAAGTTACTGGGACAGGCAGACGGACGGACGACCGGACGGACAGTCAAACAACAAAATTATTGTAATTAATACTTCTTCTTTTTCTTTTATTAGATCCGTCGATCGAACAGGAAACTACGCCTCCTGGGTGACGAGGTCCAGCTAGCTCTCCATCTTTTATGTGGTTTGCCCGGTGGGCGAGCGTCGCCCAAGCGGGGATTTCATTAGCTTCTGTATGCGCGAGTCTATCACTGTCCATCCTGGCTATGTGATCCCTCCAGAATCTCTTGGATCTACGTCATCGTGCTGTGTTCTCTATTTTACAAGATTTCCTTATGTCTACACTTCGGACGTAATCAGTTTTTAGTAGTTTTTCCAGAGGTTCTAACAGTGTCAGCCCGCTTCTCTGCAACATATTTCATGATAGATCGCACGCAATTCTTGTATATCTTGATCAGTCGTTGTTCTTCCAGACTAAATTCTTATAACAAAACATTTAATTCTAGTAGAAGTAACGATGCACAAAAATATCACACTCTTAGCTCAAATTTGTTAGTCTGTGTATTGTAATTTTTTTTTGTCTTTATGTTATACTGAATATTATTTACAATCTATGTTCACTAAGACTCTATTCTGTATTATGTAAAAACTTGCTTATCAAGATCTTATTCCTAAATTATGATTATTTTATCATATTTTATCATTAATGCATTATTTGTTTTTTATTTATCATAAAATTTGTATTACGTTTTGTATAAATTTTTTTTTTTATTATATACTATTTATTCATGACTATTATTAGTATTATTGTTTTTTTTTAACTTTATTATGTTCTACTCACTACTGTTACAATCGATGTATTTTATTTTGACATGCTTATATTATTATTATTTACTACTTCAAAATTATTTCTTTGTGAGGTATGTTAAGATATAAGTTAATATGTTTTTTATTTTTTTAATGTTCAATAATATTTATTACACAATTGTGTTATTCATAGTTCCTCTCCATTTAATAACATTGCTCTTGTGCTCGGACAAGGAACTTTGAATATAGTTCCTTACATTTAATTATTTTATATTATATTATATATCTAGGATGAAGTAGTAGAGTGAACGTCTTTGAAGATAATGAATGGTTTCTAGTTCAGTTCATAGAGATGTTCTTTCAATTTGCTCTTCAATTATTTTATATCCTGTATCTTTTTCATTTCAATTGAAAGGTTGTTAAAAAATTTCATGCCTGAGTATATGAAACCTTGTTGATATTTTTTTGTATTGCATTTTGGGATTATGAATTGTCTCTTAATCTTGATGTTGTGTTTTTTAGAAATTTTCCTGATCGTTTTATTTGATAAGTTGCATAATTGATACTTTTTTGTATATAGATTCCACCTTTGGGACTGGAAACATTTTGAATAGTGTTTGTGTTGGGAATGTTGATTTTTTTAAGCGTGACTTTAATAATTGTTCTCTGAATTACTTTAATTCGATCTATTTCATTATTATAAGTTCCACCCCACGCTATTATTCCTTATTGGAGTAGTGAATGGACAGTCATGATAGAATGAACAGACAGTTATATATTACTTCTGTATTACTTATTATTAATTTATCATTAGAGTGTATTGTGTATTTATGTAAATTTTAAAAAGTTCACAAAATATTCTTACCTTGTACTTTAATGTTACTTAAGAACCATATATTAGGGTCATTAATGACCAGTAATTGAATGTTACGGCGTTTACCTTGTGGAAATCCATTATGAACAAATAATGAAATAAAACAATCAACTTTGTTTTTTTCCACTTATATTTAAGCACTTGTTTCACTACATGTTTCGGAAGCGTCCGTTTCCTTCATCAGTCTTAATTCACCTGATGAAGGAAACGGACGTTTTCGAAACATGTAGTGAAACAAGTGCTTAAATATAAGTGGAAAAAAACAAAGTTGATTGTTTTATTTCATTATTTGTTCATTAATGACCTGTTGATGTTCTAATTGTTAAAAAAAAAATTAATTGATATATTTCACTCGGGGTGCGATATATGTACATTTATATGCACGCAATGCTCGGTAAGGTAATAGTTCTAAGAGTGCAGCAATGCGCTTACTAGGGGAAATCTATTCACATAACATCGGCCCATCATGGTATATGCGGAAGGGAGGGTCACCCTAGCGGGGAGTAAGCGAGGGTTCTCTTACATACTTTTATTATAAATTGAATATTATCAAATAATAATTTTAGCCGTGTTCATCTTTAAAACTAATTAAAATTTCTCTGTTTAAACTTTATGCAAAGGTTGCCAAGTTTCATTGAATAATTAGTTGTTTCCAATAAAGCCATTGTCATAATCTCCGCAACTAATTTCCGCGAGAATTATTAAAGATAAATCTTCCAAAATTTACATTATACAACGTCAAATAATGGAGGTTAAAATATTACAGGTTTAAAATATTATTAAAATCTGTATCGCCATTTTTAAAACTTTTACAATTATTTTTTGTAAAATAAATATAGGTAGTTCCCAATTTATAAACTTATCTTAAAATTGTCAGTTTAAAGACTTACACGATAAATTTATTATGTATATTTACCGTAAATAAACAATACCTACCTAGTTTATTTTTAGTAAATAAATTACAAAGTCAAATGTGGTAATAGAAAATATAACACAAAACTTGTCAGAAAATTAATGAGAGTCTAAATATTGTAATTTGTATTATTTTAATTTTATTATTTGAACAAATAGGTCTTAAATTAATATGTGTAACTAAAAGATATTGTAATTTGAGAGCAAAGGTTTCAGATAATTAAAATGAATTCATTGAATTCAATCAGTGTGTACACATTTTAATATTTTCACCTTGAATATCTTACACATATCTGTAAACAAGAAAAAAGTTTAAAAAAACTTAAATTTTTTTATAAAAAAACAATAAAAAATAAATATATATTTATTTATTTTATTTAATTTAATTTAATTCGAACACTTTATCTAGGGCGCCAGCTTCTACAGAGTTAGTAAATTACTTAAATAAATTAATGTGTATTACAATATCTTGTAGCGTATAGATTTATTGAGTAGAGATACTTGTATCTCTTGTGTCTTGTAGCGTATAGATTTATTGAGTAGAGATACTTGTATCTCTTGTGTCTTGTAGCGTATAGATTTATTGAGTAGAGATACTTGTATCTCTTGTATCGTGTAGCGTTTAGATTTATTGAGTAGAGATACTTGTATCTCTTGTATCGTGTAGCGTTTAGATTTATTGAGTAGAGATACTTTAACCCAGTATTACCCGTTTTTAATATATAAACTCGTTTCTGTTGCGCATATTGATATAGAAAATATGCGATTTGCCTATGTAGAACAATTGAAACATAAATTTATTCTTTATTGTTTCGATATATCTTGCATACATTACATTCACTGTTAATTAATTTGGTTTAATTGACTCCAGATGTCATTGATTTTAATCACTTTTGCTAAGCTATATTTCTCACTTACTAGCATACCATTTTCCCGTGGAGGTAAGCAGAAAGGATAGAGCGCCACACTCTTTTATCCTGACATACAACTCTCGCCTCGTCCACATTCATATATATTGGCAACATCTAATATTTACAATATTATAAATTAAATATAGCTTTGCTATCGTATTCATTAATTCTGATTGATGGCATAATATTTATTCAATATTCACAATAAAAACATAATAATTTCGTTGTCTGTCCATCCGTCCGTCTATCTGTATATCTGTCCCCGTAACTTCGTGTAACGTCCGTGATTTGTTCGAATTCGAAAAAACAAAATTAAACGGCCGCAGATAGGGCATGAACCCTAGGCCACCAAACCCGAACCGGCTGTTCAACGCATGTGTCTATGGCCGCCTCTGTGTGGAGTGTCTAAAAGTCCTATAAATATATAATAGGGCTTGGCAAAGACCAATATTCCGTCATTTTTGACGGGTTGCAGCTAGTATACAATAACATCATCATGTCGTCACAGATTCCCGTAGTGGGGAACGAAATGAAACGCTCGTAAGAAATTTTTAAGATTTCATTAAAACTACCTAAATTACTGGACACAATGTAATGTGGAATTATTCCGTAATTCGCACTGTTTCGTTCACTATTGTACACACCATAGGTATAGTCTTTATTCACTAGTTGTCTATGTTCGCTCGGATCAGAGTTTGCTTGTTAATTCGCTAGCTGTCCAAACAAGACTTTTCCATGTAATATATTTTTCTCGAATGTTTTCGCATATTTCCGTGTATTCCATCAGTTTATAGCTATTTTCAAATTAATCTAGAACGTTTCGATGTTCGAAAAACCTTCGAATATACACAACTCTCCTTTTAATTAGAATCTTGTGACAATTTTTATAACTTAACATTCTAATATCGCATCGTAATCATAATTGATAAAACTTTCCTCAAGTTTTAAGACAAAGAACAGGCGAATTTTTTTCTACTTTTCCTTTATCGGTTTCATAAGGACTCTAAAAACTGTGACCGCAATAGCTATCCTTGACATCTCAGTTGTGGTCTAGTCCGTTAGGCACCACTTACCTCTTGTAAATTCGTCTTCACATTGTCTACCTATCTAGGTCTTGACCTTCTAGAGAGAACCTAAAGATTTTTTTAACTAGGTTTTACCGTTTTTATACGAAGAGATTAATACACCTCACTTTCAATTCATTTTCATCCATTTAAAATTGAGGTAAAGAAAGGGTGGCTTATGTTTTGTTATTCTTATAGCAGGTATAATTTGAAAATTTGAACAGAGATCTCAGAACCTTCCAAAACATTTCGAATATAAAAAAATATACATGTCGAATTGCACACAGAAAGATCTCAATGTTTGTTAAAAAAATATATATAATATTAAATTAAATCAGTCTCAATATTTTATTTGTATTAAAAATGTTTTTTTTTATTATAAATAACAGGACACATTAACAATTCATTCAAAGCAAACATGTAGAAAATTATAGCGTTCATCACATTGGTTAAAACTGTTGCCTAGTGGTCCAGTGATCGGTGATTTGAGCCCTATTCCAGGAGATCAATAAGTTATCCTATTGACCTATTTACATAGAACATTTAGCTTATTGAAGATAGAATATTAATGTGACGCATATTCCCTGTGTGTGCCTGAAGCTTGTTGAATGAATCGTGGACAGTAACGTATGAATAAATAAATAATTGTTGACACGAATCTACAGCTGGGGGAGACGAAATAAAACGCTCAAAATTAATTATAAATTTTGTTATTTACAAAGTCACTAGACAATAACATAATTGAAGCACAATTTCGTCATTTATACTTATATCGCACTAATCACCCAAGAATCTACCACTCGCGTCTTAAAAATTCTGATTCACTTAATTTATATCGCTCTCGTCACTACCGAACACTTCTCGCAGGTTGGTTTGTACATTATCGCTGGTCAACACCCGTATGCCCCTTGGCATGCAAAAACATTATCGCGTCTATGGAATCGCTACTAGAACACTTCTCGCACGGCAGTAGGTACTCTGGTACTTTGTAATCGCTATATTCTTGCACTTTTGACCGACATCCAAATCTTTTAAACTGTTTCCAAACTATTCTAGACCGACGTGCAGCCGTGCAATTACTCCATTACGTGCGGTTTTTCTTGATTTAGGATTTATTGAAAATACATAAAGTGTCTATGTAATCTATATTTCTTCTTAAATAACTGATATTACTATCTCTATTTTGTAAGATTATCTTGATACGTAATGCGGAGATAAATTTATTATTTGGGAGAATATTTTTTTTATATATTTACTTGGGCATTTTAATTCATTCATTTTTGGTGACCAAATCCGACGTTGCCGCCGGACTTTTTTTTTTAAATGATTGGTGATGTTTTTTTTAAGTGCATAAAATTTTGAAATTCCAATCCCACAATCATATCCGCTGCGTTAAGCTTCGTTGCGAAATGTATTTATATTTGCGCTCCTAGTGGATACACAAAACGTGTTCAATCCGTCCAATTTATGCAATTTTTACGCCGTTTCAATTTATTTCTCGTCAAAATATTGACAAAACGTGACGAATAAAAATCATTTTTGTGAAGCATTTTTTGATTTTTTATTTAAATATATCAACATTTGTCATCAATTGCTAGTATCCGTTTCATCTTCAACCTTAAAATTTTGATTTTTTTTATCAAATTTATTTGTTAAATGTACAAACTTAAGAGAATATTCAATATAATATAATTAATACACATTTATATTACACGCTTACCCACTTTTAAATGAGAATTTTTTCTCGTGTTTAAAAGTGGGAGGTTAAAAAAAAAGTTTTAAAGTAAAAAAAATTAATATTAAATAAAAACAACGTGAAATAGGGCAACTCAAGAAACTGTATGAAGAAAAAATAATGGTTGATATATTTTAGAAATATTTAGTAATTATAAATTTAAGAAAAGTATTCCAATTTAATTCGTATCCCGTGACTTTCTTGAGTACTAAATAAGATTTTAAATTATTAATGTGTTTTCATTTGCATTCTACAGCCACGTCCCGTAACAATATAATAAACTAAATTCTTTCTTTATTTCAATAAATTATACACAGAATTTTACTAACTTAAATTTGCACTAAAATTATAAGTAATATATCAAAAATTTAATGCATATAAAATTAATAAATGATAAATTATAGAAATCTCACAGAAACGAAGCTGTTTATATAAGAGGAACGTGGATGGAAGTCTCTTATACGATATGTTCGGGGCTTACACCCTGTATGAGCTGGCTCAAGTGATCACTCTACACAATGCAACGTTCATCAATTCCATCGTTAGAACATGCACACATTATCAAATTTTTTAAAGTTCTATATTCGTTTCCAACAAGAACATTTTTTATGTATTACACTGGTCTCTGCCAGTGACATCTGTTTGTATTTTTTCTCTTTAACAAGTTAGTATACATAGATTTCGCAAATGATAAAGATTTATATTTTATTTTTCAAAGGGGAGTTTTTTTAGCGAAATTCGTTATTAACGTATATACGATATTCTTTCAAATTATTACATATCTACTAGAAAATACTTTCATATTAAAAAAATATTGTTCAAATTATATAAAATTGTACGATTAAAAGAATAAAAACGCTGATTCCTCGGTAATGAAATAAAAAAAAAATAATACATAAAAACCAAGTTTTTATTATACTCCCTTTCTCATTTACT
Organism: Agrypnia vestita; assembly: GCA_016648135.1. Lineage (NCBI taxonomy): Eukaryota > Metazoa > Arthropoda > Insecta > Trichoptera > Phryganeidae > Agrypnia > Agrypnia vestita. Next base: position 137,526 of record JADDOH010008403.1, read on the forward strand.
AGTGGAAACTGGTTTGGCGCTTAACCTACGCGTTGGGCTTCGGTCGAGCGACCCTACGAAAGGGAGTAATAAAAAATTTCCAAAAATCCAAAATTATACTATAATCAGACCACAGTCCACCAGACGCGTTGAAACTTTGTAAGTTGTATGAAAAAAACATTAAAAATTTGAAAAATCCAAAAATTTATTACCTATTTTTACGAAAATTTGAAAAAACTTTTTGATCGTCGCCACGAGTCTGCTTGCAAAGTTTCAGCTCGATTGGATCTCGGGAAAAGGGTTCGAAAATCGATCCAAAGTTTTTTCGTCAAGCAAGCAGACGCCACGAGGTAATATAAAGGGAGTAATAATAATAATCATATTCAAGTCAAATTATGCACATTGCTGTATACTGTATACTATATACATATAGTATATATATACATATATATATATATTATTAAACATATTTTTCATTTATTTAAGGAACGAGTCCCGTAAAATTTAATACGAAATAAATAAATGAAATAAAGAGAAACACACAAATATCAAATAATAAAACTGAAAAATTAAATGCTGGAACCTGGATTCGAACCACGGACCTCTGTGTTTCGCGCACAGCGTGTTACCAATTTCACTATCCCAGCGACCCAACAAGTCGTCAATATTTGATAGTTATATGTTTCTCTTTGAATTATTAATTCACTTATTTATATTATTCCATTTTTATTATATATATATACTGCGTTATATTATTATATATAATAGACTTCACTATATATGATATATATATATATAATATATGACCCTGTATATATATATTGCGAATAATTAAAATATCCTTGGATCTCCTTTGCGACGCAGTGCAAATCTTCATTAGCAAGACTCCTTGATTGCTCAGGCTTGTGTGGCCGTAACTGAATGGTCTGGACGCCCGCCTTTCCATAAAACCTTGGACGTTCTAAACTTGCCAGCGGTCACTCAGTATATAGTCCGATGAAGATTTAATTGGAATCTCAAAACCACGTGCCGGAGTTGAAATATTAATCTCGAGTTCGACTTAGAAATCAGCTCAAAATCGATAGTAAGAGATAAAAACTGAACATGCATGAGATTGGATTTGATAACGAGATTTTTTATAATTTTTTTTTTTTTAATTTAAAAATTGTGGTGCGTTTACTTATTGTACGCGCCTTAGAAGTTTAACTTCTTTGACATGCATGAAAATATGAAAAATATATATGAGCGTTGATACGTGTGTCTGAAATATTTGCAATTGTCTGCAAATTAGATGGCGGTTATAAAGTTTAAAAACAGTATTAAATAACTCCTTGATGTAAAAAATCTAAAAGTTCCATAAATGATGCGCGCGCATTTCATTGCAAAGCTAAATTTTTACCTCCAACTTGCCTAAATAGGTATAACTTTTAAAAAATGACACATACACATGCACACGGAATACGCAATTAACAATATTATTACTTTTTTCAAATTTAGATAACGATTAGATAAAGATAAAGAAAAAAACGAGAACAAATTAGATAAAGAAACCCGTGTTTCCCTACCCGCCAAGTTTTCTTCACAACCAGATACTACCACCCCTTGGTGGTTAAGGTGGTAGATAGTCCTTGGTGTCACATCGAAGGTATGCGAGTTTGGTGGGGGTGGCTGAGCGTGGGTGGGAGTGGGTGATGAAAATGTGCTTTCTGGCACATTGTTTTATTATTGGAAGGCCGCAAATGCTTTAGATTGTTCCAGAATGGGCCCGCCGACTGTGTTGGTGATTGTAGATAGTTCCAGAACGTTCGATAAATCTATAGAAAGTTCTGGAAGGAGAACGTTCTAAAACATTCCTGAAAATTCTATATGGTTCAAACTAAGTGTCGGAGTGTTTCGGTGAGTCTTGAAGCTTTCAGACTGTTCTATAGAATTCTTAAATGTTCTGGAAGGAGAACGTTCTAAAAGATTCCCGAAAATTCTATATGGTTCAAACTAAGTGACAGAGTGTTTCGGTGAGTCTTGAAGCTTTCAGACTGTTCTATAGAATTCTTAAATGTTCTGGACGGAGAAGGTTCTAGGAGACTTCCCAAAGTTCAAAAATATTCCAAAGAGAGTGACGTTGTGTGTCGGTGAGTCTAGAAAATTCCATAACGTTTGATATAGCTCTAGAAAGTTCTGGAATGAGAATGTTCTAGAGGTTTCCCGAAAATTCTCTAAGGTTCCAAAGAGTGTGGCGGAGTGTGTCGGTGAGTCTAGAAGGTTCTAGAATTTTCATAAAGGTTCTTGAGTGCTTAAGAAGGCACTAGAAGGAGAAAGTTCTAGAAGATCCTAGTAGGTTCCAAACTGATTGGCGGAGTTTATCGGTGTGTCTAGAAGGCTCCAGAATGCTCTAGAAACTTCTGGATGCCGAAAGAATCAGAAAGTCCTATAGGGTACCAAACTGAGTGATGTAATGTGTCGGCCAGTCTAGAAGGTTTCGAAGAGTTATAGAAAGTTCGAGTTCTGGAAAGAAAGCATTCTATAAGGTTTCCAAAAGTTTTATTATGTTCCAAACATTGTGGCGAAGTGTGTCTGTGAGTAGAAAGTTCGAGAAAGTTTTTTTATGCTTTAGAAGGTTCTGGAAGGAGATGGTTCTAGAAAATTCCCGAAAGTTTTATAAGGTTCTAAACTGAGTGGCGGAATGTGTCGGTGTGTCTAGAAGGTTCCTGTACATTCAACAAATTTCTTGAAAGTTCTGGAAGGTTGGCGAAAGTTCTATGCCGATCCAAACAGTGTACTAAAAATACGCGTGCGAAGCCGCGCGGGCACAGCTAGTTTACTTTTAAAAATGTTCACGCGACACGCTTTCGTGCCGACAAATTTATTATTGTTAATAAATGGTAATGAATTTTAAATGGTAAAATCTTGAATGGTAATGAATTTTATGGTAATAAAATCGTGTCGTGTAACTCTCCGAGGCGGCAGTACATCCACCCTTCGGAGGTTAAAAGGGTAATTAAAAAATATAACATAAATTAAGCTGTATTGCGAGATTTTTTCAGTGAAAATCAGCAGAAGGTGTATGTTTGTTATAAACCGTATATGTAGGGTATAAAAGCATAGGCAGCAATATCAAAAAAAATAATTCAATTTTCGAGGATTACTAATTTATAATATATATACTTAATACGAGTTTTAATAGGAAATATGGCCTATAAATTTATAGGAAACAAAATTCTGGAAGTGATAGATAATAATAATATAATCAAAGACAGATTATCGTACTGTTGTTTTTGTGTCACTGGCAATGTAGGTAGAATTACAAAAGCCACACGAACATGATCCTATAACCAAATCGGAATTAATTACCTCAATTCTAATAAACAATAACCAGACAAGACGTTTTGTGCGTTAAAAATTAACTTGTTATTACCTGTGGGTCAAACTTGACCCGAAGGCCGTTAGAGTAAAAAAGTTCATACGCACAATAACATAAGTTTTTAAAAAAAAGATTAATTTGAAAATAAGCTTAAGACAGCGATTAAATAAAATTCATAAAATATTAATATTTAAAAACCGTTAATTTTTTAGAAAATTGCTCATTCATCCCAAAATGGGTCAAAATTGACCCGAAGACCTTACGAAGGTTAAAATCTAGAATTCATACATTGTAAATTAGTAATCCTCAGTGACTGCAGTCAAAACATTTTTTTAATTTTTTAGATATTGCTGCCTTCGCTTTTATACCTTACATTTGATGTATGTTAAAACTTTATTATAAATTATATACCCACATGACTCGTAAAACAGTTTTTTTTCATTAAATGTATAAGTCTTACCGGCTATGAGTGTTTTCCACCACTGCCTTTCTAAAACTTTTTACGAGTTGTAACTTTTACTTTTTATTTTATTAATTAATCTAAAATTATTTGAATTATCATATTGTCACGAGATCGTGGCTGTGGAAGGTAAACAAAATGCTGTAAATAAATTACAATTTTATTAAAAAATTAATTATTTGGACACGACTTTATACAAATTACGCCGACAGTACACATAGTTATCAAACAAAATTAATTATGACTTAATTGGTCCCTTATCGATAAATTTCTGAGATTGAAGAAAAGTTTCATACGTATAAACGCGCCATGTGGTAGGAATTTGCCGCTACAGCTACTAGAATAACCCAAAATACTCAGACATCAACATTTTGAACGGCCTTGAACAGTTGAGACTGTGTGACCTTTACTTGATCTAGTTTAATCAAAAATCAACCCTTGTCTACAAAATGGGAGGGCGATATTAAAGCTAGATCAACAGGTTTTATGGCGCGCGAAGCGCCTAGCAGGGGCGGAAAATAATAATGCTGTAGGCCCAATTAATTCAAAAGCAATATTATTATGTTCATCGGCGAAAATACACTACGCGCACGGAGGCGATAAAATATTTTATATTACTAATAATATTAACAAAGCCCATATTGTATGTACAAACAACGTGAGCGAGAGAGCTACTTTATTTAATGCGAAATCAATACGTACGAATATTATCTACTCATTTGTAGGACGCACGAAATACTAAGCCACTCGTGCCAGATAATTTGACACTCTTTTGTAATTTTTTTGTTACTAACTATAATATATTTAACTTTATGTTTTTTTATTATATATAAACTAGCTGTTACCCGTCAAAAATGACATGTCGGTTCCTAAAGAAGAAGTATTTATTTATTATTTATTAAAAAAAATAGTTTTAATATTTTAAATTAGTTACGGACGTTACACGAAAATATGACGAACGGTCAGACAGCGAAATTATTATAATTTAGATTGATTTAAATAATTTAAGAAACATACATACATCACTCAATATTAACTGTCACAAAAATCGAATTAATAATATGACTTGCATTTTATACAAGTGTCTCGTAGCTGGTAGAAAAAACTTCGGGGGAGTCTTCTTCATTCACTTTGAATAGAAACTATTCTTTACACTTTGTGAAATAACAGTGGATGCGGATATGAGCGATATCAAATTTGTACTATTCATTTTATTCCTGACCATCCTTTAAGAAAAGTAACTTATATGGAATACCTATTTAAAATTCATTCGCTTTTATTGCCAGATTTGAACCAGATTTTCATTGCAATGTTTTAATAATTTTGTTTGACTTGTATCAAACCGAATAAATTTTTATATTCGATTTTATTACTATCATGATAGTCTGATGTTTTACAAAAAGAAAATGAGGATTTTGAAAAAAAATTGCAACATTTGATATCGCAAGTTTCCTAAACTGTTGATATTTCATTGAAAAAACTCCAAATTTTTTTTCTAATTGCTATCAGTTACCCTGTACATAATACTACACGGTACTTAGATATGAGATAGAGGATGGTTTTTATTTATTTCGGAGCCTCAACAATAGTCAAGCTTGTATGCGACGATGTATGAATGTGGATGAGGCAAGAGTTGCGTGTCGGGACAGAAGAGTGTGACGCTCTACCCTCTCTGTCTACCCACGCGAAGAAAAGGCGTGATGGTAAGTTATAAGGGGATGATGTTAGAAGACAATACAGTGGGTATATACAACAATGCAAGTAATTAAAGGTTAAAGAAAGGCTTATACCAACCGAGCTTTGAATCTACCTTGCTTAGATACGTACCTTATTCTAATAATGATTTTAATAAATATTTAAATTGATAGCAAAATTACTAGATTAGAAATTATATATATTTTTATAATTTTTGTTTTAAGTATGAATGTACGGTCTATATTAAAATATATGTCACACGCAGTCTCGTGCTTCAAAACTGCATAAATTAAATATGACTCTTCAACTCGTGTAACAACTTTACCTTATTCCAATATGACAAACAAGCTAACCCGTGGACGCCACGTGTCCATACATTGTACCTACTGATTTGAAACGTACCATCATAAATAAATCGAGTGCGTGGTGCTCACACTCTAATGAAATGATACTACTTTGCCTCAATATATAACATTTTAACTATTATTTTGACCATTTTATTTTCACTTGCATGTCTACAGAAATCTACTGCAAAATAAATTAACAACATCATACACGCAGATTATGTTTATGTATGTACCTTTATTACGGTATTATATTTAAAAATTCTCTTTTTAGAATATTTTTGAGTTTGTTCAAATCTTTCAGAACAGTGCTGGATTTATGTCACAGAGACATTATTAATCAATTAGTGTATATTATAGATATCTCACAGAGACGAAACTGTATTAATTATGGGAAAGTACTATTTTCCCATAATTAATACAGTTTCGTCTCTGTGAGATATCTATAATATACACTAATTGATTAATAATGTCTCTGTGACATAAATCCAGCACTGTTCTGAAAGATTTGAACAAACTCAAAATATTCTGAATTGTAAACACTGGTAAAAAAAGGAATTTAACAAAAAATTGGAAATAATATTTCCTGGCGTATCCTAGTGTAATGCAAGTATTCGGATGAATTTCATTACACACAATAAAGTATATTGCTCCCAAAATTCCGTAAATCAATTGTAGATTTTCTCATTAGCGACATCTGTGGGGATTTAGGGGAATGAAAATGGCTTTGTACAGGCCGCATGGAAAAGGCGCTTACAACTCATATATGAAAGCTTCACGCAATTTGAACATATATACAACTTCCAAAAAATGAATAAGCATGGTATATTCTATCATGGGTGGAAATGGCGAATGTTACAATTGTGTAAAGTGATCACTTAAGCCAACCATAAAAAGACAGGTCATAAGTCCTGTTACACCCAAATGACTTCTATACCTACTTTCCCATAATTAATACAGTTTCGTCTCTGTGAGATATCTATAATATACACTAATTGATTCTCTTTTTATTTCGTTGCATTTCCTCCGGGTAATCATATATATATTTTAAAAAATTTACTTATCTTATTATTTTTTTTATTTTTTATATATAAGTTTTATTTTATTTGTATGATAATATCGACCAGCCATCGACAGATTTGAAGAGGAAACATACACGCTTGGATGAAGCTGAGCGCTGATAAATCCGAAATTACGGTGATTAGCAGAAACAAAGATCCATGTAACATAACGCAACACAAAATAGAAGTCTAAAATAGGTGAACAGTTGAAATACCTCAGTTTAATGACATCTCAGAATGAAAAACAAGAAAATGAATTGGATAGGATTGGGGTTTTATCATCATCATCATCATTCTTGGCACCACAACCCTTGGTAGGTCTTGACCTCCTCAATAATTTTCCTCCACTCATCTCGGTCCAGTGCCAGCTCTCTCCAGTTCCGAAGCTCTAAGGCAGAGACGTCTTTGAGGACGCTGTCACTCCATATTAATTTTGGCCTTCCTAAGCTCCTTCGCCCTACTGGCCTTGAGTTCAGCAGGGACTTTGGTACTTGATGCTCGGACATTCTCTCCACATGACCCAGCCACCGAAGTCTCTCCAGTTTTATATATTTTGTAACGTTTGGCTCCTTAAATGGAGTATAGAGCTCATTGTTGTAACGTCTGCGCCAAAGTCCATTTTCTAGAACCGGTCCGAAGATACGTCTCAAAATTTTCCTTTCGAAAACCTACAGTGCTCCCTCAATTGGGGTTTTACATATAACATAATATGTAAGGCGGTTGGCCTAGATTCCTTAGATTTGACTACTATAAATCTACGTATAGAATTATTATGCACAAAACAATTTAAATCGCGACAGGATTAATTTGTGTTTGTACTTATTTTTCTCAAATTCAAAATACCTACCTATTTTTTTACCGACTACTTTTTACATCTTATTTCTTATATTCAGACCTCATATATGTACATACAGATGTATTGCTCACATACCTTGATGCTGTATTTTTTTATTCTTATCTCTAGATAAGCGACATCACATTTTGCATTTTTTTTTCAAGACATCTGACTTATTTTTGGTTAAGCGTTGGACAATCATGGAAAGTACTTACGGATATATCCTAGGGGTATTTCAATTCTATATTCAACAAAAAATATATTTTAAACAAAAAAAATATTTAACATTATCGTAACATCATTTTCTTCAATAAAAAAGTTGTAGCAGGTGTGTGTATTCTGCTGTACTTTCTGAATTTAATAACAAAATTAAATCAGCAAAGGTCTGAGGACAACTTTGAAAGTTTAATGCTCGCATTCATGGTCCTCGTGTTTGTCCTTCCTGCCTAAATTGCTGTACCCGCCTAAATAAACAGAGCAGCAACCCGAAGCCTTAATGTTACAAAACACATACAACCTCATAAGCGCAGACCTTGGAAGTTCAACCAACCAGGTGGAAATAATTATCCACTAATATTATTGACTTACATAAGCCTCGTAGGCAGCGTACGTTTCCGTTGTCATCGAGGTTTTTAAATTAGAAAATGATTTCTCAATAATACAAATTTATTCGGAATGATTGCACCCCTTTTCAAGTAGGTATTGTATAGTGGTTTTTTGCGTATACGACATTATAGATCGATTTTTCAGTGGTGGCACTTCAATAATGTACTGTCACAGGATCGCACGTAAGTGGTTGCTTTCATTAAGTTATTTCCAAATGCATTTTAAGTACCTACTCCTCTTAATTTTTGTCTCACGTATTTAGCCTGCTAGGCACACTAATACGCCGTCGAACGGTTCTTATTTATCTGTGGACGCTTTTATCGCACTGTAAAACAATGATAACTCTCCGCGCACGCAGGCGCTCGCCTTTTATACAAAACGTTTATTTCGTGATGCCTCGAGAACGTCCTACTTGTTTCTCCATATTAGCGATTATAAGAATAGCCTAGTTCTGATTCTAGATTGGTATGAACCATTCGAGAGACTTCGATAATGTGCAGTTAGACTCTTGTCAGAATATTTTTATCGTATGGTGTGGTGACTGGTAGGTACTAGTCAATCTGGTGGGAGCAATCTAACTCCTATTATCAAAATTTTGTAGAGTAATAAGACCATTCGTACTTACATTTATCTTCTTTTATTCTTATTTTCTATTCATTTCACGATTTCGGTTACTTTGCTCATACTCAAAAGAGTGACAAAAGCGCGGTTGTCAAGCGGCAAAATGTTCGGTTCGTCTCGGCCACAGTCTGGGCCACCGGCAGATCTCTCGCTCCGGTGTTGCCAGTCGTACCATCTGGTGCATATTGTATATATCCGTCGTCATCGTCAGCATTATCGCTAATTCTGTGAGAAAAAGGACAAAGTCATTTGTCAAATTTGGCACATAATATTGACGTGTCAAATTTGTCAAATTTGGTGCATAATATATACAACACATTCTTGAAGTGCCATTACCAAAAACATCCACCGGTATAGAGTTAACGTTACTACATCAAAGGCATGTCCGTTGTGAAACTTGGCACTGCAATTTTAGTGGAGAGTTTTACTGCAGTCACGCGCCCTTTAATCCTTTGTCTGAAGGTCTTGGCCATATCTGCAGTTGTGACTCAGTAATTCTGGAATTCTTCTCGATTAATTTTATTGGTAGATATCGACATCTTGATTATTGCTTTTACTTATTGGCAAACTTTTTAGTTGAATCTCATTTTGTATATAATATTTGTATATAATCTTGTCTTCGCACTTAACCATTTATATTTTACTCACGAAGGGCTTGTAAGCTATCGTAAAACACTTTTATTCATACCGAAATGTCTTCGGTTTATGTCATGCCTGAATTAAACAGCGATTTATCTTAAAATTGACTTCTTTTAATTATTTTTTTTATTTATTCTAGTAACATAAATTCTTTATCAAGGAATTATCTAGTGTCATAAATTTTTCATCAATTAACTTCATTATATTATCGAAAAGTCATTGATCATTCATGTGTTGGTTATTGCGATCCACATTTTGCATGCAACATAAACATAATTTTTCCAAAACTTTTGTATACTTATAACATGTTTCTATGTGGTGATTATTGTGTTCCACATTTTGCATGCAGCATAAACGTCATTTTTCCAAAACCTTTGTGTACTTATAATATGTTTCTATATTTTTTTTATTTTTATTTATTTGTTATATTTATTTGTACAGCAGATAGGGATATAACATTTTAAGGATATTATCATCCCCATAGTATGAGCCAAAGCCCGAGTTTATGGAAGAAATGTTTAATGCTCGTATGTTGGAATATTCCTTACTTAAAATTTGTTTTGCGACAACAAAGTATTGTACCACTTAACTCCCAAGTATGTATAATGATGTGCCATGGTGGTTCTTAAAGTTGGTATCTTTATTTGTCCCTTTGTTCTATGTCTATTACTTATACAGTCTAAGGGGTTAGATTTATTTATAAAATAATCTTTGTTAATTTTGAATACGGAGTTTACTTTGTATATTTTTGTGAGTGATGGTACATTAAATTCTTGAAATATATTTACAGTATGATGATCATGATGGATTTTTGAATTTTGACTGTAAGGTGGACTTATAAGCCCCTCTCCACTCAATAATACCATACTGTAAGAAGGACTGCACCAACGCATAATACACAATTTTAATTGTTTTTTGTTTAATAAATGTTTTTAATTTGTTTGATAAATTTTCTCAATGACCGTGGAACGATTGATACATCCTGCCATTTGACATGTTTGTTAACTGTTTTTTCTAAATATTTAATATTAGACTTATGATTAAAACTACAGATTAACAGTACACTCAGTATTGCATGTTACATTTTTTTTTTTTTTTTTAATAAAATAGAGATGCGAACACGGAATACGTGTCACATCAATATTCTTACTATTTTCAAACTAAGCTAAACGCTTGTGCTATGAAAATAGGACTAACTTGCTGATCTGGAGTGAGGTTCGAACCAGTGACGTTTGGATCACGAGGCGAGAGTCCTAACCACAAGACCAACAAGCTACTCAATATTTTTACATTTTTTACAATGAATCGTTATACTGAGATTTTTGCGTACTTCTTCTTGGAGTGTGAAAGGAATGAAAAATGTTTTTTTCCGAATTAAGTGTCAGGAGATTATCATCAAACAATTTTTTGATTGCCTTTATGTCATGATTAGCTGCTGTACTATTCCATTCAATGTTTTATACTTTTATTTTGTATTTATACTTTTGACTATTTTATTACTTTATATATTCCATTAACTAACGTTTCCCTTCTATTTTTTATGAATTTATGTAGTAAATTTTTATAATTTGTACTTTGAAAAACTTTATAACCGTGTATGTTAACGCAATAATAAAATAAAAAGATGTAACTTCGTTCGGAGAAATACAGTTTTATATCATTTACTTTCTTACTGTCATATTCTAATCACATTCAAAAATTTGGTTACGTAAACATAAAAAGTAGGACTTTGTTGAAAAAAAAATTCTAACACCATCGGATGTCTTATGAATCATATTTAAATACTACACACTACATTTTATTAAACATAACACTTAATTGTATTAATAATTATATTAGTAATTGTACTAATAATAATACTTAAATGTATTTTTATTTCTTTAGTTTTTGTAAGGTAAGATAAAACTGTAAAAACCCATAAAAAAATCATAAATGTTTAATGTTGTAAATAAATAAAAAAATCTTTTTAAAGTATTTCATTCTGCCCGAATCTTTTTCGCTTATAAAACTACCAATCATTCATCGATTTGGTATTTCTTTCATCATTCTTAAAAATGGTTTTATTAATATTAGCTCAATAGCATGCTAAATAAATTAAATATTAAGAGTTGTAAATGTGAGCAATAAATTAATAATTTTCATTTTGTAAGTTCTATGTAAATAAATTTATTGTTTGGTTTTTCTTTATTCCTACTCCATTATTTAAAATCTTCGTCTTCATGTTTCAAAACAGGGTTTGAGCCAGTTGGATTGCAATATCCATAAAACTAAAATGTTTTTGAAACTGTTTAATATTTTAACACAGTATCATTATTTAATCTGTTAACCAATGGAAAAATAGATTTTTTGTGATAAAACAAAATATGAATGGCGCATCGGAATTGTTTGTTATTTGTACAATTTTATTTGTCGAGAGAATTGAATTAACCCACGGATGTGTGACGCGTGCTGTGGATATGTAAAATTATATTGAACTAGCCGCAACCCCCCAAAACAACAAAATGACGGAAAATTGGTTCGCGTCTTTGCTAAGCCCTACTATATATTTATAGCAACTTTTTAGCACTCCGCGGAGAGGCGGCCGGGGCAACATGCGTGAAACGGCCGCTTCGGGTTTGGTGGCCCTAGATTCAAATCCAATCTCCGGCCGTTTTTTAGGCATGAATTTGAACAAAATTACGGACGTTACACGAAGTTACGGGGACAGACAGACAGACAGACGGACAAACAACGAAATCATAATATATTTGATAGACAGAAAGATCCAAAATAAATAAAAAGCTAACGCGGAATGAACGCAGTTATCCAGTGGTACCCAAGGGGAATCAAGAGACCGACAGGTCGCTCGAAAAACCCATCGTTTGGCATCAATCAATCAATCATCAAATTCTGCATAAGCTTGCAAAACAATGAACACAGAAAAGTGGGAGATGCTTCAAAAGGCGAGCAAAAATATTGATAAACAGATGAAATATTTTTTTAAACAATAGTTTTTTTTAAGTCGTAAGGAAGGTTGTTATGGGGTGGATGATTGCGAAGGCTCTTAAGAATAACGACGTAAGCAAAATTTAATCCAGGAAGGGGGAATTTAAATCTTCGGGGGGACAAAATGGAGTGATTTTACTGTGGTACGCGTCCTGGCAAAAATAATAATAGATGGCACCTAATATGACACATTTTAATCGCTGAGGAGATGGTGAGGTTATAGAGAAGGGGAGAGTGTTCCTTTGTTTTGCGTAGGGTCCTTAAGGCGATCGTCTAGCATAGTGAAAAAATTTCAAAAAATTTTCTCATATCGCGAAACACAATCACACTGGTTTCTCAAATTTAGGGTTCCGGGAACGATTTTCGGTGAGGTCTCAATTAATCTACGTGATTTACTTTAGCCTGAGTGTTTTTCGATGTGTCTCGCTTCTGTCACTGGACCTTTTGGCCTGTTGAAGCGGAAAAAAACACGGTTTTTTTAAAAATAAATTTTTGGTAAACATTGGCAATAATTTCAAAAAATTTAAACAAATTGTTTACTTTGTAATATTATTGAAAAAAACATCTCACCAGTCCATACAGTCACGAAATGTCAAAAAATTTGAGCAATTTTTTTCATTTTTAAAACATCGTACGTTTGGTAATTTATCAATTGATTAAATAATTAAGTCTGCGTCATTTAAAGAAGATATACGTTTTTTAAAAAATATATGGAACCTGATTAATAAATTTTGATATGATTGTATTTCCAAACATAAATGTGACAAAGAACACAAGAGAAGATATGAGAAAAAAATTTGAAATTTTCTCACATTGCCAGATAATCGCATTAACAGTAACTCGATAAAATTTTGTTTAGATTGGTCAAAAGGTGTCAGATTTTTCAAAAAACAGACAGACATACTTACTTCCTTCAATTTTATATCCAGTCATACTATATGAATATTGCTTCGGAAGATCCGTTCGTTCATAAATTTTCAATATGTTACTTATTAAAATAAATTTCCAGATGTAAAATTGCACATTTGCATATTTCATAATGCTCCCTGAACTGCATTCCGCGTACATAGCCCATTTTACATTATGCTGTATGTGCAGTCATACAAATGCATTTGCCAAGTATTCTCCCAAGAGCAACGAGTAATAATAAATTATTTAAGATTTTTGACCTTCTCTTATTCCTTCTCTCTTAAGTCGACATATTCGTATCTGTGCATCGTGTTCCTATCATATGTTTCAACTATGCAAAGTGGTTGTCTCGAATTTAGCTCAGTTCAAGATGTAGCGAGGCTTCGCTAATTTCAAGGATTTAGTGTGTCCATTTCATTGGATTTGGAAGCGGCAATTATATTGCCGCATGTCGTGGAGAGCATTTTTCTGGTACGTAGTTCCCAAGCATTGATACATATTAATTTTCGTGACGTATTTTTGTCTCATTTGATTTTGGGCCATGCATATTTTATGTAGGTGAAAGCAGATTTATAATATCAAAAATTAAAATTCTATTAAATACAAAAATATTTAGAATTTTCATGACTGTCAAATTAGAATAAAAAGTAAATAAATAAAATAAACAGCTAATACAACGTCATAAAAGAAACAAAAAATATATAAGGAACGAGAATATACTTTATTTACAACACTAATTTGTTAAAAACACCAACATGTTTGGGGCTATTAGTTCATCATAATATAACGTATAAACAAAAAACAAAGAATATTCTATATAATTTATAAAAATGTACTTTGTTTATACAAGTGGTGAAAACAAAGTACATTTTTATTAATTATATTAAAATTATATTGGCGGCCCTCGTAGCCCAGTGGCCATGGCACTGGCTAATTAAAATTAAAAATCTTAATTAATCTATGTGATTTACTCAAGCCTGGGTATTTTGTGAAGTGTTTCGCTTCTATAATCGGACTTCTGCCTATTGAAGCGTAAAAAAAGTATCACCACAAAATCAGTTTGTTATTTTTGAAAAGTATATTCTTTTTGATTATATTATAAATGTCACCACAAAATCATTTTGCATTTATTAAAGAATAAGTAAATAGTAACACAACTTTCTAAATGTGGAGACCTGTAATTGGCCATCTATATTGTATCAATGTTTTCTATGCTTCTTTGTTGTGCTGTTGGTCTTCCATGAACATTAAATAAATAAATAAACTTTTTTGAACAAAAATTTCGCAGGCAAATTCCACGTTATCGATATTTTTTCAGTTCCGTGTTTAAATATTCGTAGAATATTTTTAATCCATAATTAAATAATTATGTATAGTTATAAGCCATTTTTTGTGTGTTTATTGTAAGTATTTGATTATTTTCATAATGTAAAACATTTTAAATAATTTTCAACATATTTTTCACAGTTCCTTAAACTACACGGCGAAATTCTTTCACGTATACTTTAAATAAAGTGTATTTTTGCAAAACATATGTGTGTGCAAGTAATTAAATCATTTAATTAAAGAAATGAGTAAACTTATAAGCCACATTATTTAATATATTGACAACCGATTTTAATATAATCGTATCCTTGTCTAAATGGGCTAACAATAGATCAAGATGTAAGAGATGATAAAATCGCACATGCTTAGCGTTAGCCAATCACAACAAGGAAAATGAACATAACATCAAAAGTTCTCATTCAAGTTCATATTGATAGAATCGGCGTTAACTTTATAGAGCTTCAAAATGATATTCAAAATTTATGGTTATTAAAATAAACTTTTATGCCTGCTTGAATTTATTTACGATGCCTTACTAATTCGAGAACACGTTGTTCACGAATTCATGAAAAGTAATCAATCTTTATTTTTGAGCATTGAACTTCTGCATCCCGCCGCGCATGAAGGTAATAAAATAAATATTTTTTAAAGTTTATAAATAAAAAGGAATTTGAACTCGGGTACTTATGCCTAAAACTGTATGGAATTAACCAGTTGCTCGTATCTGTTTGATAGTCTGGGAAGCCTTTGCAGTGGGGAATTAAAGATATAGTTAGTTAATTAAAGACATTGCCCGGGAAACGAAATAGAAAATATTGCAGAACCTCGCTGCTATTCTGTTGACTGGAATCGTTTTACTCGCAAAATGGTTGAATGGACCGGCAGCCTCCGAGTCTGGGGTGAAGGAGCTGGGCGCGAGAGCAACCTCCAGTTAAAAGGTGTCGAGGTCCCCCGGTTTACATTCATTCCGTAGCGTCGCCCCGATGCCGTTTAAATTTTATGGTAATTTTATCATGAATAGAAATGCGCAACACTTACTGTCAGACAGATGTGGCAAACCCACCCCACCGGCAAAAATCACCCCCACCCTCCCCTTCAGCGGCGGCGGAGGGGCTCAGAACGTGAGAACGATTTGTCTCCAAGTTTGTAACGTCGTTAGGAAAATCATTGGAGAGGGTTCGATCAGGCTCTTGAACCAAATAACACACCATCATAAGGAAAGAAACTAAAAAAAACTATTTATATATTTTTAAATAAGATAAAATCTACGGAAGCTATTTATATAGCAAACATGCATGGAAGTTTTTATAGGGTAGTGAATATTCGGAAGAATATCACATATACATTAAAAGTTATTTAGAATTTAGAATAAGCAAACAGTTCAAAAATAGTAAGACCATTAAAACATTATATATTTCGCTTGTCAGAGGTCTACTTAAGTACGCCTCCACTATATGGAATCATTAAAATAGTACATACATTCATTTATTGGAACAAGTACAGAAAAAATTTTCAAGTATATGAAATATCGCTGTAACAATAATGACCTACCTACATTATTGCCTTCTCTGATCTAGAGACGTACAATTTTCGATCTTATATTCCTTCACAGCTTACTGAATTGGAAAATAGATTGTCATGAACTTTTAACAAAAATACACTCAAACACACTTATCTGCCGGACACGACATACATGACTTCTTTATTCTAATAGAAGCAAAAGGAACGCTTCTAAAAATGCTCCAAATAATAGAACAATAACACTCTATAACTTTTTTAATAATATTTCATATCTGGAAATTTTTTTCGTCTCACAGACAATCTTAATAAATTAATGTCTAACGTTAAGTGAAAACATAACAAATATGCAATTTCTGAATTCTAATTTTTGCTCATTATTTTTTTTCTAGTTCTCATTTCATAATAAGCTTCACCATTTACTGCCACATACAATACCTACACACTCACACACCCTCATCAAACACATTTAAGTTATTCTCTCAAAAACATTAATAAGCAGTCGCGCAATACAAATGGCATGATATTAGGTAGCACTTAAGAGGTGCATGTTTTTGATATTGATGATGACTTCTTATTTAATGAAACAATTATTATGTTTTGTATGCATGTACTGTGTGCTGTTCTTTTTATAAATAGATAAAAAATAAAAATAATCTTACAAATGAATGCACTACAAATGGTGTAAGTATTGTACATGTTTCCATTGACATCTTAAAAAAAAACAAATGGCGAAATCGTATAAACAAGCGAGAAGTAAAAATTGTTTTAAAATACGAGCATATATAATATTCGCCTGGGTTATGTATTTATACGCGAGTTTTATATTTAATTTTTATTTACAGGTTGGCAATAACGGTTTTGTTTAGCCTGGTATATTATTATAAATAAATTTACTTGGTTTAAGCTAATATTTTTTTGGTAACACCAACCGATTTTGGAACCACAGTTCCTTCTCATGAAGAAGGATGTTGGTTCCGAAACAAACTGCATAAACTACAAACTAAGCATTACAAAAAATGAGAAATTTTGTTGTTCAGGAACTGTGTACCTACCCCATTTACTACCCTCCTTACCAGTCACCCGCCCACTTTATACCTAAAACCTATTTTATTTTATTTTACTTTAAAAGATACACACACAGAGATACTGATAATACATACATTAGAAAGATACTGATAATACATACATTGCTTGTATCGTCAGAGATACTAATAATACATACATTGCTTGTATTATCTGAGATACTGATAATACAAGCAATGGTTATGACAAACCCCCAATGAAGGGTGTCTATAACATGCACTTTTTTTATAAATAAAGCAAAGTACCTATTACGTTCGACTATACGTGAGTTCTCTGCGAATCTGTGTGGAAATAGTCTAGCAAGGGATAACAAAGCATTCCACAGACGAATAATTAAATGCAAAATTGTATAACGAAGCTAAAAAGAATCACGCACTTACATCAAGTGACAGTTATTTGAAATGATCACAGCACTACCGAAGATTTCATAACGGCTTAGCGTAATCTAAAGCTTACGGGAAGCATCGAAAAACATCTATAAAAGTCTGGAAGTCACGAAAAAGTTCTCGTAAATACTGGAAACCCCTGAAAGACTCGATATCAACATTAGCAGATATAAATAGGACCGCGCGCGGGAGTAAGGTTGCTTTTATTTTTGGCCGCGCTTGACAGCGGCACGGAAGCGAACGAAGCCGCGAGTTGCGAAGGCCAGGGAGCCAAGCGGGCGGTAAGTGGACAGCGAACACTTTCAACAATTCTTACGTAGCATAATAAACCGAAGTGAAATAATACGTGCGGAAATTGGATGGAATGTTCTAGTGAATAGTGAATAAAGTGTTAAAGCTATTGTAAAATGTCTATATACGATTGATAAATTACGGAACATTTTAATTAAAGTAAAGCATTAAATTTAAAAGTGTCAAGTGACTACGTGCGTTTGATTAAAAAATTAATCAGCTGTTAATAAATCCGTAATTAAGTTCCAACGTTTTCATTCATTCTTTTCGCAGCCAAAACACGTTTCAATACTATTTATAATATAAAGCATGGAAGATCACACGTTTTTGTATTATACGAAAAAAATTTAAAATAAATATTGACAAATTTACCATGGAAATTAAAATAAATGCTAAAGTACCACACTGCACAGCAAACGTGTGAAACATTTATTGCTTTGCTTTAAGTAAATAAAATAACAGTAGGTACTAAATTCCGTGCGGTCTATTTTTCGATGTTTGTTTCGCAACGTTCCGTGATTTTTGAATCGGTTGTTGACGTGCAATAAAAATGGAACACGTAACCAGTGGACCTCAATCACGAACAGAAACATTTATTGATTGACAGTTGGTGACGATATCTACATATGTGCTGGAATTCATCAAGTGTAATATATTTTTAACCACGCATAAGCTTGTCAATAAGGTTGAAGAAGAGGAAGTAGTTTCTGGGTCTCAGAAATAAATATTGCGTTATACAAATGCTGTAAGTTCTTGATGGGTAAAAAAATTTCAAGGATTTTAGATTTTTGGGATCCTTCCCGTCAAACGTTGAAAACTAAGAGAAAATTGCAGAATGTGGCGTTGGGGGTTGTATGAAATATTAACAATATAATTGAGTGTCCTGATTCCAAGAATATCATAAAATAATGTTGCACTGTTATATTTATTAATATTAAACGAGTACTTTCAATTTTAAAATCGTAACAATTTCCTTAATAAGTTTGACAGATCAATGATTTTATCTTTACGATGTGCGAACTTTAATAGACAACGCGATATTTTATTCAAATAATAAACCAAGAAACCATAGAAAATAAATGTTTGATTTCCATTTCCAAACCAATTTTTTGGAACAATTATCTCCAAATTCAAATTTACTTTATTTTTTTCTCGACTAATACGGGGCATTAATGAAATAAGTCTGGATGACGTATCTGATTGGGAAAAGGCCAATTTTGTGTTTAAAATGGAAATAAGTCTGAATTACGTATCCGGCCAATTTTTTGTTAAAATTCTTTATCTATGATTATATCTTATCCATAGATACGTGTAATAATTCAAAGGAAAAGGCTGACTTGTCAAACTTACTATGAAAATAATTGCGATTTTTAAATTGGAATTACTCATTAAATATAAATAAATATAAGAGTGTAACATTATTTTATGACATTTTTGGAATCAGGACACTCAATTATACCGAAAAAAATTGTTAATATTTCATAAAACCTCCAACGCCACATTCTGCATTCCACCCAAAACTAATGTTCTCGATGACTACAAAAAAATAAAAGATCTTAGCTGCCTGTACTTTTTCGTCTCCAGAGATGGAGAATGCGAAGGCTGATTCCGTAGGTAAATTGGTATGGCCAGGTCAATATTCTCAGAGCTTATCAAAATTTGGAAGAGCTGCTTCATTATAAGGACCATTTTAAAGTCAGACTATTTAATGCTGCAGTGTTCTTCATAGCAGTTGCATGCAGTTGATTTGTTGACAATTGAGAAGAAGAAGAAGGAAAAAATGAAACGCGGTAGACCCTTTCATGATTTTCAGGAACTCT
Organism: Agrypnia vestita; assembly: GCA_016648135.1. NCBI lineage: Eukaryota > Metazoa > Arthropoda > Insecta > Trichoptera > Phryganeidae > Agrypnia > Agrypnia vestita. The sequence continues at coordinate 157,445 of JADDOH010008403.1, forward strand.
GTACTTACAACATGCAGATTTTTTTTGTTTTTTTAATCGAAAATTTAACGACAAGAAGAGAAAAAGGAACACGTTCTATTTGTGAACGAATGTCTCAAATTTTCAGACAGCAAAAATGAATCGTCAGTAATTGGTGTATATTTTTAAATAAATTAAAGATGGAGAATAAAGAAGAAGAAAAAGCTGTAGAAATTGATGACCAATGGGAGTACACAAAGATGTATTACAAGAGGTCGATCACTAATTAAATGGATAAATCGAGTCCAATATGTAACCGGAACCTCGTTCTCGACAAAAACCAGGATCACGGGAAGTGAAGGAAAATCAATTAACTCTGTAGTAGCAGATTTAAGGATCACGACTCTGGATTCACGACGCTGTCACAGGTGATACGGTTTTAGCAGGCTTTAATGCACTGCTTGTTAAACATCATCTTTAAATTAATCATTCTGTTCATCGCCGATCGGAATAACTCAGTTCTGTCACATTGGTACCGGCCCCTCACGTTACGTAGCCATGAGATGCGGCACCTTCCAACGCTTATTTACATTCATTTTTCCTGGTTGATAAGTTGGTTAAGGATGTACTTTGGTCCTCTCATAATTTGTCCGAGATACTCAAGATTTTTCAAATTGAAAGTCCGCAGTACTTCTTGGTCTTTTCCATACTTAACATTAACATTCGTAATTCTATCCACCCAGTAAATATCCGGTATGTATCTACAGGGCTATCTCAAAGATTGACTGACTCTTCTTTATTTTTTTTAAAGAGATAAAAAAAAAAAATAAAAAAAAAATTAAAAAAAATAAAAAAAAACACGAAATTCATCTAAAATCAATATTCTTACAATTTTCAGATTAAGCTAAATGTAAATGCTAAATTAATAAAAATAGAGCTATCTTGATGATGTACTGGAATAGGCGAGAGTCATTAACAATACACCAACAATCCATTTATATTTATGGCTCATGCCTACGCTTGTATAAGAGAATGGAAAAAATACTATATTGAACTATATTTAGTTATTAGTTAGTTAGCATTCATAGATTCGAACCATATGTCACGTGAGGCTAAGTAAAAGAAAAGGTCTCATTCTTAGAAAAGCACTTTTTGTCATCTCTATTTGAGTTCTTGCTTCTTTAGGTGGATCCTTTCTCTCATTCACTCATTCACTCAAGTACCTACTTATATTGCTTGCATGCACTGGATAACGCAAAACCCCATGCAGTCCTCCATACTCCCTAGACAATTCACTATCTGATTAAAATCTTTTCTTATTGCGGAGTAATCACATGTCTAGTAAACAGAAACAGGGTGTCCTGGAGGTAAAAAGTTGAATATATTTTGTTTCACTTGATTTTGTCTGGACGTGTAAAGGATTTTATTTTAAACAAAAAGTAACAATCAAGTAAATTTTGCAATGCTCATATATGACAAATCTATTTATAATTTGTGAAGAGCACAAGGTGAAATCAGCAAATTATAACTAGCAAAGAGTGAACAAATTAGTTCTGATTGTATGTATGGCTTATTATCGGATAGTTATGAGGATGAAAAAGGAGTCACTAAGATAGTTAAGTCTCGAATGAGAAAGTAACAGTAATATCAAAAATAAAGACAGATACATGGCGCTAGAAATGATGGACGACTTGGAACAAGCAGATTTTCCAGGAATCTACTGGATTGAAGATGGTAGGATTTATTTATTAAATAATTATTTTATTTATTTATTTATATCGTACAAATGCACGAGAATGCATGAATTTACGAATGTGTATGAAGTAATGTCTAGAAAATGTGGCGTTCTGCTGTTTTATCTTCTACGTAAAACATAAAACATCACCAAAATTCACTTTACTTTAATCCTAAATAATCATTAAAATGTTTTTAGTAACTTGGTAAATATACTTATAATAAGCAGCAAGCTTTATTACTTATGCAATATCATGTAACGAGCGTAATGATTATATTAGTCAAGTCAGTTATCGTATAATTTATAATAACCGTAGTTTGGCAAGATAGGCATGTGTGCAGATGTTCTGGGAAGAAAATGCCCACCCATATGAAGACATCTTCTTGTGTGTGTTGGCAAGCGATGTATATTGTGAGTGGCGCGTGCTATGTGTGATGATTCAGCAAAGGCAGTACATGAGTAGACGGATACATGACGTAAATTATTCTCGTGTTTATCTTTTCTTTTTCATTTTTTACTGGTAACCATTCTGGTAATCATATATTTCATTGGTACCAATTTACAGAGGGGGCGTTGTGAACAGAAAATATTGCTTGCGATGTCTACGACGGTTGGTGAAAAAGTGTATGTACCTACCTGATCTTTTATACAATTATATTTAAAAAAAGAAAAACTAAACATTCCAGATGAATTCAAAATTAATTAATTTTTTAGTAAGAGTTAGGGAGAAAAATAGGAAACTGTTATATCCTGAGATATCACTTTTGCATTCTTCACTTGCAAACATACTTTTATATAGATCATCTATTTTAAACCTTAATTTGTAACGCTTACAAAAAAAAATATTATTCAAATAAAATAGTAAAATAATTCACTTAGTTTTATGCAATAGCCGCACACTCCATCAGGCGAATGATTACCATTCTATGACATGACTCAGTATGTTTGTGTAATTTTGTTATGCGAAACGAATAACGTAACTCTTCAAGCACATCATGTGGATCCAAACTACCAATAGATGTATAATTTAACGGTAACTTACTTTTGGCGGCAGCGCTGAAGAAGCAGGAAATCTTGACACCACGAAAGAAATACTTACTGTTGATGACAATTGTAATCACAAGAATGTTCTTCTTCTTTTTCTACCCCTTATTCTACTGAGTCGGGGTCCCTGCGTTGCATAGGAGGTTCCAACTCTTCCTATCTTGCCCGCCCAATTTAGTTTCAACCTCGCTTCGCAGCAATCCTTCAACTGCTTCCGCCAGCTCCTCCTAGGACGACCTCTTGGTCTTCTGCCTTCTGGTCATGTCGGGAATATCCGCATTGGCAATCTATCTGCCGGCATCTGCAAGATAGGTACCGGCCATCATAACTGTGATTTCTCGATAAATGTCAATAAGGGTTCTACTTCGAAACATTTTCTTATTTACTTATTTCTGATTCTGCCCCTTCTGGTAACTCCTACTATTGTGTATACTAAAAATCTCATCTTGATGACCCGTATCCTTGAGCGGGTTCCTCACAAGAATGTTACAGAACATTTATTACTAATCCACAAGAAAGTTACAAAGTGGAATAGTAATAAATGTTGCAAAGATTAGCTATACTATACACGCGGTAGATTATGAACGATATACACATATTCTGAACGCGCATCCATGATTTTAAGCTAAAAGATTTCTGAAGAAACTGCCAGCCAATCCGGTGGTTGCAGAGAAAGTATGGAAGCGCTACCCTTCGTCCATGGCCAGGGGTTGACTGTCGGTGGCCCTCAGGCGGTAACTTGTGATAAGGCACCACCTGACGTTTTCTGGATGAAGTATTTACCGACCCGCGTCGTCGTTTATCACGAGCCGCATGGTTCAGAGATGTCGCTAGTGTCACTTCGGCGAGATGCATCCTCCATAATTCTACTATTCTACTACTGTGCGCAATTTCACGAAAAAAAATCACTTTACAATTATTATTCTAGCATATCATTGATAATATTTAAACTCTCTAGAGTAGCATTTGTGCATTTTTGCTCAAGTCGCAATAACTCAGTTTTATTAAAAATTATTCCGGTCCCCCAATTCAGCCAAGATTGTTACGTCCCTGCACGTTATTTGTGTCTCTCTCTCTCCCATATATAAATATACATTTTCCAGCCATCCGTAAACTCGGCCTCATCCCATCCAGTGGCGTTGCATCCGCCCCCCTTTTCGTAGTACAGCAAACAACTCTACGGGGAACATTTTTCACATTTTCCTAACTCGGAAGCCTTCCAGCTTGCAAGTTAAGTTTTGAATAAATGAGATGTCACTGCTGAGTTCTGTCTGTATTCCAACTCCCGTTTACACATTTTGCATTTTTATGGAGTAACACATTTGATTTATTAGCAAACAATCTGAAAGGTAAAAGCCCCGTGAGGTCAAGTTTTAGAAATAAATATTTTAATGTTTAAATTTTAAGAAATTCAAAGAATAGTAATCATTTTATTCCAACGTAACCAGGTTGAGTGTGAAAATCCTGCCGCCATATAAATAAACATATAACGAATAATTACATTTTTATTATACCTACCTGAAACAAAGAAGAAGAAAATAACATAAAATGACAATTAAAAAATGATACACACAGAGAATGTTCTAACAGAAGGCATTAAGTCAGATTTTAATTTTTAATCCTGAGATAATGCATTTTATTTTTATTTTAATTTTTTTTATTAATTATTTTATTATATTTTTTTATTTTTTATTGTTTTATTATTATTTTTTTAACAAGCGGACCATTAACATATCATTAATGACCCTAATAGATGGTCATGAAGTGACATTAGAGTACAAAGTAAAAACATTTCGAATATGACATTATAACACAATACAATTTTAACGATAAGTTGATCATGAATAATGAATAAAAATAATAAATAAGTTTTTACACAATACGTAATACACTATTTATGATAAATAAATAAATAATTATGGCTGAAGATAAAAGAAATTGTTAATATTGTTCATAAAAAAAATAGAAATCAATAAATACAATTCGGGAATGAATTCTTGATTAGCAAGTTTTTACATAATACAAAATACACTTTTTATAAATAAAAAATACATTAATTAATAACAAAAAATATAAAAAATTATAGGTTATCTGGTTTTCAAGTTAATAAAATCGTTAAGTCTAATTGATCTTTTTCTCTTCTAACTGAAATAAATTATTATTTCTACTAGAAGAATTTTTCCCAATGGATATACCAGACCCGCTGATTGACGTGTTATACTCGAGCACCTGGGCCATATTAGCGGCTGGTCATCATCATCAGTGTTGTTTTTGTAATTTCTGCTCCATTCCAGCAAGTTATGGACAGACAGACCGACATTAGGATAGTTGATTATTGTATTAAATACCACACATATCTATTTTCGCTTTCAATTAACTATTGTTACGCAACGATTAGCAACTAATCCGTCAAAAACGACGTATGTACGTTTTTTTTCATATATAATAATATTTTGGCCGCCTGGCATGGAATTTCTACGTAGCGTTAGTGACTGACGTTTTCACATGGAGAATTATGTTTTTTTTTTGCTTTTATGCCTCATCATTATTGTACCTTATCATTATTTGCGCCATCATGTAGCGTCAGTGACGGATAATAGATATTACCAAAAATATATGTGTTTTTAATTAATTCAATATTCGGAGAAATTAAAATTAAATTGAAACACTATATAAATAAAAATAATATGTGACTTTGAAAAATCTTTGCAAAAATTAATAAAAAAATAATTTTAAATAAAAAAAAATCAAAGAGGCGTTAAAAAGAAAAATTGCATATGTTTGTTAAAAACTAACAATGAATGATATTTTGCATAAATAATGAATGTGACAAATCGAAATTTAAACCGACTTGTACCATAGATAACGCAATACTAAATTACAAATTTTAAGAATATATATAAGAAAATTACTTATTGGAGGATAATGTATCAGATTAAATTTTCAATTTATGTGTGTTACAAACAATTGATTTATCTTATAAAAATATCTGGCGTTGAAAGATTATTTTCTTTTCTTTGAAATAATTCCTAATTCCTCTCGGCAATAATCCAAATAGTCTGGTCTGGTATTTTTCTTTTCGGGTAAAATATTATTGTCATGTATTCATAGTAATGTGTTCAAATAAAGCACTTTGTTAAATAATATTTTAAATACAAGACTGAGTTATGTTTACCATGAAATCGCTTGAATAATCATCTCTTGATAATTTGTTCGCTTCTGTCACTCTCTAAAAGAAATCTCTAAATGTCGCGTTTTGTCAAATCGACCCATCAAAGCGATTTCAGACTGTTCTTAACAATGCGCTAGTAATAATCGGCAACGTTCTGGAGTATTCTGGATGGTTCTGGATCCTTCTCGACTATACAGAATTGTTCTGGAATATTTTTGCCAGAAAAAGATGCATGTTTTTTACACTTAAGCATTTTTGTACACGGAGTTAATATCACCACTATCCAGGTCAGTCCCTCATGAGTGAAGATAGTGATCTTCATGAACTTTCGCCCCCTTGATATTCCTCCTCTATTTTTTCCAGCATCCAGCACTGAGATCTTAGCACTGTCATCAGAGAAGTACCGGTAACCTTTTACACTTGGTCAGTTTAACGGGAGGTTGAAGGATCTTCTTCATCCTTTTCGACCCTGTTGTGGGCCCACAACAAAAAGTTTCTTCGAGCTATCTTCTCTGCTTGCAAAATTCAAAATTAACCTTTAAAAAAATACTGAATATTTTGTGAAGGAAATTGCAAATAAGTGTATTTTCTTGGAATAATAAGAAGATAAGTAACTAAAAATACAAGTTTATTAATATGTAGGTACAATACTATGATTCTTCCGCACATTGATTATTGTTCCAGTATATTATTTACAAGCAACGAAGGAATACTAAAGAAACTACAAATAGTACAAAACAGAGAGATGCGCATAGTTTTGAAGTGAAATAGGAGAACAAAAATACTCAATGCCTTAGGACTAGAAACAGTAGGTAAATCAAAGATTTAAAAAAAATGTATTGGTGCAAGTATTTCAAATAAGACACGGATTATTGCCCAAATACTTTGATAACAGGATGAAGCTGACAAGGGACTTTCATTATTACAATACAAGAGGAGGTGACAGCATAAGACTTCCGAAGAAAAAAAAACACCTCACAAAATTGTCTGATGTACAAAGGGTCAAAAATCTTCGATAGCCTGCCAAAATAAATTCAAAACACAGTGAGTATAAGAATGTTAAAACAGGAAAGCAAAAATTTTATTATAAAAACTTTTAAATGTCTAGATGGAATGCAATATTTTTAAATGAAATGTTGTCTTAGCCCCCTCAAATTATGTGTGGAATTAAATACTTAAGATAAATAAAATAAAATAAAATGTCCAAAAAATTAAAAAATTGGAGGATCCGTCTCAGACTAGTGGTTGAGAGTCTCTCCTTGATTTTGAGTTTTTGTCATATGGAGACATTTGTTCCTTTCTCTGTCTGCTATGTACTCCAATGTCACATCTCAAAAGCATCGATTCGCCGTCTCTATTTTATCTTGTAAGACTAAGATTCCACACCATAAAGGAATACGTACTGGGCTCACTTAACAACTAACAAGCCTGATTTTGGTTGTTTTGGATATATCGCGGTGTTTGCATATTTTTCAAATCCTGATGTACAACTTTTCTCCATTTGTTTTTTTTTTTATAAACATGTCTTATGTATTTAAACAATGTTTCTTAATAACATTTATGTATTCTGCAACAGTTATATAAGAACATTTCTCTGAATCATTTATACGTGTCATCATTCATATGTGCGACCGCGCGAAAAATCCTGTCCCTTTCTAGTATTTTTATAACTTATAACTGTCAAAAATTTTCTATTGCCTTCCATTTCTTCTCTTTATACAGAGTTCATCTCGTAGAAAGCATAGACTCCACCTCCACGTTATCCACGTAGTTATCTTATAAAGACAATTTTTATTAAAGTCGAATAAACATAAAATAGTCACCGTAAGATATTGTTATTAACTTAATGTTACCATATATTTTGTACACTTAATATTATTTTTAATAATCTTTACTATAATAAACTAAACACTCCTTTTTAATAATCTTTACGATAATAATTTAAACACTCTTTTTAATAATCTTTACGATAATATCTAAACACTCTTTTTTAATAATCTTTACGATTATAATCTAAACACTCTTTTTAATAATCTTTACGATAATATCTAAACACTCTTTTTTAATAATCTTTACGATTACAATCTAAACACTCTTTTTAAATAATCTTTACGATAACACTCTAAATACTCTTTTTAATAATCTTTACGATAATAATCTTTACGATAATAATCTAAACACTCTTTTTAAATAATCTTTGCAGAATTCTGGACAGTTTTGTTTTAGTTGTTTTAAAATATGTAAAAGTCTCCATAATGAAAATTCAATGCAAGTTGTAGGAGCATTCATAGATGTATAATTTAATCATTTTAGAATTTTACTAGAATTCATCCATTCAAACATTTGCGGGGTTTAAAACCAAAGGCAGCCATAACCAAAAAATTAAAAAAATGTTTTGTATACAGTCGCTGAGGATAACTAATTTAGAATATACTGGATTCAAGATTTTATAGGAAATAAATCTCTATCCCTTAAAAATCATGACTCCAAAACACTACTAAAAGCAATATAGGTACTCGTATTGTAAAAACCAATGCAGCATTATTTACTTTTATACCAATCAACCCCCAGGGATGTCACTGCTAGTCTAGGTAGGATGTTTGCTCGTTTCTCTTTATGGTTTCATTAACACTCGCAATTGGCCTAAACGGCCAAATCAACCATTTATTTATATTTGTTTATAGTCCTGATAGTAATGATTTTTTTTCTTTTGATTTAATTTTTTTTTCTGAAAAACACTGTTTTTAATTTATTATTTTTTAATTTTATTTTTTTAACCTTCATAATTCCATCAGATTTTAGCAAAAAATACTTAAAATTTATGTTTTATTATTCTTATTCCTTAATTTGATCATTAAAGCTAATTCTGTACATCTTTTTCTTACGATCATTCTATGTAGGTGCTGTCCACAACAGTCTAACTTAATATGTAAATTTGAATAATTTCCTTTGTTTTGAATATTTGCTTTGTCTCTTAGCTCTCTTCGTCGATCATTAGTCTGCCCCAGGACTATTACATCCCGGTAGCTTCTGCATTTACTGTACTCCAAGAACTCGGTCATCCTTTTCTTCCTCTTTGAAATATTTCTTCAATCAAATTCAATCTGAATATGGCACAACATATTTGTTATCAACCACCATATTGACACATTGTCTTGTAAATTTCGTACTCATGAAAAATTAATGTTATTTGCAAAAAAATAAAGATATAACTATAGTTTACTTGGAAACTTATCAATTCGCTTTATAATAAGAATAAAATTTTCAAGTAATATTCGATATTAAAAATATTCTTTGAACAATTATTCTTTTGCATTATGCATATTATAAGTGATATTTTACTTTGATAAAATAACTCATAATTATATCAACTCTCCTGCATGCCTACAAATATTATTTTTTTGCGGTGGTTCACTGAGAAATATTCTTATATTATACCTAGCAATCTACAATACTAACATAACATTTTATAACCCTCTATCTAGAATTTTTTATTACTTCAACGAACATTATTATAAAGGTTTTGATTTTTTCTCTCTGAATTTGTCATGCTTCCAAAATAGAACCATACTTCAAAAACCTAGTAACACATTTTATTATAATCATATTTTAATCTATTTTTATAATGCGAACTTTAATATTTTCATGGTGATTATTAAGATTTTCATAATATTACCACACGAATTCCGTGAGTATAAGAATCCTTATTCGACAGATGAAGTGTAACATATCAAATATAAACTCAAATAGAGATAAAATAGTTTATGTATCCCAACCATATTAATAATCATCTTAGCGAAGATTGTTTTAAAGGATTCACATTTTCTCAATAATTTTGGCATATTTAACTCTTAAAAGACTGTGTTAAAAAAAAACTTTGGGGACGTTGGAGTAACACAGCGATACCTGATTAAAAATCGGCATTGTTTTTAATATGTGATAAAATATACATAAATACGATACAGATAAGACTTTTAAAAGGTCCCTTTATATAATTATGTAAGGTAAACATACATACTTGCATTATTTTAGTAAATTATTATAAAATTATGGCAAATCGAATTTGCGTGCGCTTCCGCCGATGTTTCATTGGCAACTAAATATAACGAAGCGGTCGCCAGCTCGCTTCAGTCGCCTGCACTCCATCTTTGTCTAACACATGTTACCCGACTCTACCGTACTCTTTCTATATTCTTTTGCTTTCGCCAAAACCCAAGCAACCGCCATCTCTATCCTACATGAAATGTATGGTATTGTCGTGCTCTTTCTTGCTCGATTTAACTGCGATGTACAATATTCTGCTCTCTCTTGCACACTGGCCGAAAATACGAGAGTAATGAATAAACATTTTTTAATTAAAAAATCCGTACATTCCTAACAGTTTAATTTAGTAATTTTGATGTGAAAATGTCTATTCGATGATGACAAAAAATGTGACGTTTTAGTTTTCGTAAATAAGGTAGATATATCATATTTTGTATGACAGGTAGACCTACGTTACATCACCGACACACAGGAGTTAATTTATCATCAAGTAATCCAGTAGTGTCTGTTTTATTTTTATTATGTTTTTAAAAAATACAATGCTAACTTTATCAAACACTTTTAAAAAGATTTTAATACTAACTTCAAAAATTCAACAGTTGCTAATTGAGTCAACAGCATGCGTTTTATTTATTTTTATTATATTATACACTATAATACTTTAATATAACGATGAAATATGACATGATATTTCATTATATTTTTTTTATGAAATACATTTTAATTATTTACTCGAGTATTTATAAAAATGCTTTTTTATAAATAAAAAATAATAATTTGTTTTCTGTAAAATTAATTTATTTCTGGACGTAATCTTACTTTATAATATTAGGTCCTTACATATGAAATTGGAGTTTTGCCGTACTGGCAAATTTGATCTCAAATATCTTCTCTTTGGTTAGGAATTCCAAATCCAAATTTATGCAGCTATTTACTCATGTATTTGTGTTTTGAAAATTGTAATTCATTTGTTTTTTCCTCAATTGTTTTTTTCTTTGCGTCACTCAATTTACAAAATGAAAAACTTGAAATATCGTGTTATTTACGAGTACGAGTTCCACCGTGGCACCAATGCTGCAGAAACGGCTCGAAGGATTAATGATGTGTATGGCGACGGTGCCGCAAAAGAAAACACAGTGCGTTTTTGGTTCCAACGTTTTCGTTCTGGAAATTTCGACCTGCAGAACAAGCCCCGTGGACGGCCGGAGACCAAAGTTGATAATGAAGAATTGAATGCTATTGTGGAAGCGGATCCATCGCAAACCACATCCGAGTTAGCTGCAGGCTGCGGTGTTAGTGATAAAACTGTTTTAATCCACTTGAAGCAAATTGGTAAGGTGAAAAAGCTTGAAAGGTGGGTACCTCACGAATTGAGTGAAGCAAATCAACAAACGCGCGTTGACTGCTGCGTTGCATTACTCAACCGGCACAATAATGAAGGGATTTTAAATCGAATCATTACCTGTGATGAAAAGTGGATCCTGTACGATAATCGGAAGCGCTCATCGCAATGGCTGAACCCTGCCGAACCAGCCAAACCATGCCCCAAGCGAAAATTGACTCCAAAAAAGTTACTTGTGAGCGTTTGGTGGACTAGTGCTGGTGTCGTTCACTACAGCTTTCTTAAATCTGGCCAGACGATTACGGCAGATGTCTATTGTCAGCAACTGCAAACCATGATGGAAAAGCTAGCTGCTAAACAACCGAGGCTGGTTAATCGCTCTAGGCCACTGCTGCTTCATGATAACGCTAGACCACACACTGCACAACAGACGGCTACCAAATTAGAGGAGCTTCAATTGGAATGTCTAAGACATCCACCGTACTCTCCGGACCTTGCCCTAACAGATTACCATTTTTTTCGAAATTTGGATAACTTCTTGCAAAGGAAAAAATTCAACTCCGATGGGGCAGTCCAAACCGCCTTCAAAGATTTTATTGATTCCCGTCCGAATGGTTTTTTTAGTAAAGGGATCGATGAACTACCTATGAGATGGCAAAAGTGCATAGATAGCAATGGTATATACTTTGATTAAATAAGTATATATTATAATAAAAAAAAATCGGCTTTATGTTCCTCCCATACTAAACGCCAATTTCATATGGAAGGACCTAATATTATATTTTAATTTGTTACTATCATTAATTAGTTCACTAAATAAAATAAATTACTTACTAACCATCGTGCCGTTTCTCTGCGTGGGTGAGCAGAGAGGATAAAGCGCCGCACTTCTCTGCCTTGATTGATACACAACTTTCGCCTCATCAAAATTCATACATCTTCGCATGCAAGCTCGACGATTGTTGAGGCTTGGAACAGGCCATCTTTCAGTATCTGGTTAATCTGGTCATGCCACGCATTCCACGGTCGTCCTCTCTTTTTGGTGCCGTCGACACTATATAATATTTATCTTACAATTCCTTCCTCATTAATTCGCTCAAAACGCTCAAACCATCTGAATTATCATAAATTAACAAAATATATTTTTTCAGTTTGTTTAATTTTACATATAACTTACCTCACGAACTGTCAAACAAAAAAAATCATAAAATTATTAATATTTAAAGCATAAACTTTGTGGTCAGATATTTTAACAAAGTTATATTTATGTTAGTACATAATCACTAAAAATTACTTTTTTGTCTACCGATTTCGAGACGTAACCCGTCTCTTCGTCAGGAATACTATGGTTGTGGTGAATAGTGCTATTTACATGCTAGTGTAGTGGTTGCCCTGATGAAGAGATGGGTTACGTCTCGAAACCGGTCGACAAAAATATTTTTTAGTGGTTATATATTAACATAAATAAAATTTTGTTCAAAAAAATCATAAATGAACCCTCTCGCCTCTACAGGGAGGGCACATTCACCCCCCAGACCACATATCAATGGTTTCGGACCTTCGCTACGAGTCCATCAATCATGCCAAACAAAGCGAAATTCAGTAGAAAAACTTTTTTAAAACCGTATACAGTAAACTGAATTTCAGTTATAGACTACGATCGATCCACGGGGATGCGGAACTTCGTTGGAAGTTGAAACTTCGTGCCGTTCTGACGCCGGGCGGGCCCTGGAGATTTTGAGAGAGCTTCCAAACGAGAGCAAGAAAAATATAAAATATAGACACAAACCCTCTTACAACATTGACAAAAGGATGTTCATTGTAGAAAACTTGGCGTCAATCGACAGATACATTTATTTAATGCGACGGTATTATGTTTTTCGCTTCGAGTGACGCGAACACTTCATTCATAACTAATATGACACGGAACTTACTGACACACCTTATTTTTGTGTGCCAATTTATATTTTTCACATCATATTTTTCTTATTTACATACCTTCTTAATTTAATTTTTTATTTCGGGTTAAATTTTAATGCTATCACTATCGGGCCTAAACATCTGGCAGAATCTCTTTACTTTGAAAATTAATTATCAACTCAGACTTTCTAGAATTCTTTATATTTTAATATATTCAATTATTTATTAGTTTTTAATTTCAATTAATAATAAATTAATAATATATTTAAAGTAAGGTCAAAATATACAAGACATGCATGCGACCTATTATTGCGGACACTGTCCGCACCAATGGACTCCTCAAAACGTCTGAAATGAAGGTGCTGAGATCCATTACTGGAAAAACTCTACGTGTCCGTAATGTTGACATAAAGAAAACTTGAGAAATAGAGGACATAGCTGGAGTAGATCCAGAAGGAGATTCTGGAAGGATCACGTAGCCAGAATGGACAGTGACAGACTCGTGCATACAGCAGCGAATGAAATCTCTTCTGGACGATGCTTACCGGAAGACTACCGAAAAGATGGAGGGATAGCTGAACCTCGTAATCCCAGGGGGTAAAGTAGTTTAAAGCAATTTTCTGGTAATATGAGCAAAATTCACAATTTTTTCTCATAATATCATCTCTTGCGTTTTGTAGCACATTTTTCAGTAAAAAGTTCTCAACTAAAGTAAAAAAAATACTACAAGTACATATAGTTACACAAAGCCCAGAAAATGCGGCAATTTTCTTCATTTTTTAAAAATTGCTGGTTTGGTAATTAATTAATTGATTAAATAATTTAATTTGTGTCATTTTAGGAATATATGCGTATTTAAAATATATGGAATCCGATGAATTTTTAATGGGATACCTTTCCTAACAAAAATATGATAAATATGCAGGAGAAGATATGAGAAACAGTTTTGAATTTAACCCACATTGCCAGAAGATCGTCTTAATCAATGAATAAATAACTATTTTTTCTAAAATGTAGGATCATGATTAATATTTCATTTATATACCTTCATTTTGTCATCACTTCTTTCAGGGTCTTAAAAATTATTCTAACAGATTCATATATTAATGCACTATTAAAAGTTAAGTCACACCTCTTTACGTAATTCTTCTTCATTTCAACTACGCAAAGGTTTAAGGGTTAAAACCTTATTTTGCACGAATGTGCGGGAAGTTGGACGCAAAACGGCATCTGTGGATAGAAATCCAAACTAATACCGCGTCGTCCGTTACGGAAGACAGAGCTTGCCCCGGTGGCGTGCGCATTGTACCGTTGGGTGGGAATTGCGGCTTCGCAGCGGTCCACTTCATTAGGCGCGTCACATTTCAACCGAGTAAGGCCCAGTTGTATCAAGTTGGATTAAAGTAGAAGTTCGTTTAAAGCATAGATTTTTGCGTTCTACAACAATCAAACAACCCGTTTCCGTAAAATCTGATCTTTAAGCTTACTTTTATTTTAATCTAACATGATACTACCGGGCCTTAGACTCTCAGATATCCATCTCGTACCTTTTTAATTTATGTTTAGATTTGCATGTAGATACATATCTGTTATCGATATGTAAAAACTGTTAGCAATTATTTTTCTCAAGTACACCACTGCCTAAATCATGTCCTCACTGTAGGCCAAGTGGGATACATAAATATATCTGAATACGAATGACAGTCTGATTTATAGAGTCGAATAATTATTATATTTTGCTGTTACATATAAAACACTTGATTTTAGAATTAAATAGGTAAAGAGAAAATAAAAATTGACAGATTACGTAATATAGAAACTAAGAATTACATTTTTATGCCAAAGAAATGAGAAGTATGGCTTTTAAAATAAATAGATTATTAATAATGTTTAATAAAAAAAATTACACACAATATAATATAATGGTTTACAATACTAAAAATAAAGTAACTTTAACAAAGAGTATTTTAATGTTTAATTGAAATAAAAATGACTAACCACAAATTAAAAGCTAATCACAATAGTATAATTAATAACGTCTTTATGATAAAATAAATTGAAAAATAAAAAGTTACACGAATCAACTTGAAAAACTATAGATTATTTCACTTCTTCTTAATTCATTACATAACGGATATAACCGTTAATTTTGAATAAATCTCTTTATTTTACTCGAAACTGTATTTTTTTCAGACAGAATTGCATTAAAATATAAAAATAATTATGAATTTTGAACATTCCGGTACTCAAGTACTTAAGGGATTGTATTATCTCTCTTCCACACTAACATATTTATACGCCATCTTAACTAAATTATTTTTTATAAGGGTTGAATATCCATGGTCTTTGAGACAAAATAGTAATGTGAATCTACATTTATTTATTGATTCAGTATTGTATCCAAACAAAATACAAAAGTGAATTTTAAGTGTTTTTATGAATAAACAGATTTTACGTGTTTTGCGTAATAATAAAGCAGTAGATTTATATTTGAAATACAAAATAGTAGTCAGAAGATAGAAAATAGGTCACAATTTGAAATAATGTATTCTTACAATATCGTCCAAGCTGGTTTAAAGCGGCCACGGACCAGCGGACGGATTAATATTTAACTCCTGGTAACAGGTT